>RQTK01000472.1:182333-193522 GCA_003991915.1 Elysia chlorotica
AGATAGATAGATAGATAGATACATAGATACATAGATACATACATAGACCGATGAATAGATAGACAGATAAACACATAGGTCGATACAAGATTGACAGATAAATAGATTGCTAGGTGGATAGATATGTAAAAGGAAAAACTACATGCAGAAGGATAGATAGATAGGTTAATACTTAAGTCATCAGACAAACTGTGATGGGTAGATAAAATGAAAGCTAAAAGAAAGATGGAGGGTAATATTAAAAAATGAAGGCAAAGCCGAAGGTCAAATATCCCCAAAGGCAGTCTAGTCCGATTACAAAATGCACTGATCACGTTTTGTTATTCAAAAAAGCACATCGCTTCGAGAAAGACCAGATCAGATCAAAGTCCCTACCCCACCCCCACCCCCAACCTTTCTTAAAATGTCAGGACAGGTCACCTTCGATCCGTATCCGGTCTGTGCATAATACATCGGTATATATGACCCAGGCTGTAGAATCGTATGTTTGTTAAAGTTGTGTAGAGTTTGTTTCCGGCTTGTGTAGCCTAATGGAGTATTGATTATTTGACGGATTGATTACCACACAAATCAATTGACTGGTTACAATTATGTGCGTGAAAGCTAATAAGCCGTGAATAAATAAATTAGGCAAACGACACCCAAAACTGTAAATGTATAAAATCAAGAAATGATCGAAATATCCCCTCTCGACAAGGATGGGTCACCTTTTTGTTTTGTGTGCAGATTACATCGGTAGGAATGACCCAGGTCGTAGGATCGTATGTCTGTAAAGCTACCGAGCTGTTTCCTGTCACATGTCAATCCGAGTTAGCCCCCCTCTCGCCCCGACAGTCAGCGCTGGCTGCGGAGTCTTGACCAAGGTCAGGGTCACGGATAACTTTTCAAGCCTTGCGTTACACACCCCTCACGGATAACGTAGTCAAACCCTCTAGAGGCGGTGTTTTCCGATCGTTCATTGGCTCCGCAATGCTAGGATAGATATATAAAATATAATTGGGCGCCTGTGCAGTTTCTTTAACCTATCGTCTTTGTTTTTGCCACGGACGCAGTTATCGCACAGACTCTGTTGCTATAAGTTTGTGACAATCGGTGCAGTTTGTGCGTCGTGCGTTACGAAGATGACTCGGCTTTAGCTAATATGTTGTTTCCTAATATTCATCAGCTTTATATAGGCTATATCGTGGGATCCCAAGGGTCTAAACGTTTAAGTCTGGTAATTATCTTTACGTACTTCTACGCTGAGACAGAGCGGGGATATCATTATTAAGTTTCTCTCTCCGTCCGCATTATCACGATGTCATGCTTGGTCTATGGAGAAGTTTTGTTAGATCGATTACACTTGATTAGTATCTCAATACAGATGTTATTTTAAGACACAAAATGTAAGTTGCAGGTTTTAATGCTTTAAAATACATAATGAGAGATCTTAGGTTAACATAGAGGTGAGAAAGTAACTTATGTAAAAGAAAAAAAACATTGTTTTACTTGTACATGATCGTTGGTATTTAAAAAACACAATGGTAACTGCTAATTTTCTGTCACTTTTCAATCCTAGTCACATAATGATAATAAATAAATAAAATAAATTAATGAATCAATAAATTCATAAGTAGAAAATTAATTTTAAAAAATAGTCATAATAAAAAAAAATAATAAAAAAAAACAACACCTTGATTTCCTGGTCAAATTAAAAAAAAAATTGAACAGCAAATCAAGAGATGTTGTCTAGCAAGAGATAGTAGATATTTTTTGTTCAAACAGGAGGAAAGGGGAGAGGGAGGGGTGTCTAACCTGTCTTGCCTATGACGCGCGTACATCTAGATGTCTGCAGCTAACGCAAGCTGCTAATACTCAAAGTGGGCGTTATCTTTGAGATAATCTTACCTCGCCCCAAACCAATAGGTAGGTCTAGACGTGGACAAATCACAAAGAGATCATACAGATAAATATATAGAGGAAGGGTATATTGATGCAGAGGTAGAAAGATGGGTAGATATATCGATTGGTAGGTGGATAAATAGATAGATAGATAGATAGATAGATAGATAGATAGATAGATAGATAGATAGATAGATAGATAGATAGATAGATAGATAGATAGATAGATAGATAGATAGATAGATAGATAGATAGATAGATAGATAGATAGATAGATAGATAGATAAAGAGAGCGTTAGAGATAGATAAATATTATAAATAGATAAGTGCATAGAAAAACAGACTGATAGAAAGATACATAATAGATAAACAGATAGATGGATGGACAGGTGGATTTGAAGATAGATGGATTAATAAACAGGATATAGGTGGATGTTGAAGCAGGAGATTATTAAATTTTATAACCGAACAATCTTGTTATTTTGTTTTGTTTTGTAATTTGTTGTTTTTGTTGTTGTTGCTGTTGTTTTTTGTTGTTGCTGTTCTTGTTATTGTTGTTCTACCTTAAATACATATATTTCTTTTCACAAAAAATATATTTACTGAATTTTTTTCTGAAACTTTTATCTTTTAACACTTATTACATTAAAGATAAACTGCCTTAAGTTGGTGAGCTTGATTGTGCCTTACGCCCGAAACGTGCAGCCAATAAATCATTTATCAGCCAATGAAACGGGGTTAAGCGCGTCGTTAACAGTAACACTGTATAATCCCGGTAGCGAGCGGCGTAATGATCTCCACGCGCATGCGCATAGAACAGCAATGGGCATTAATCGTCGTGGGCTTAGCTAATCATCTTCCAGCATATTTTCTCCATCTTTCCTGTAAGCCGTTACGACTTTTGCAACAGCTGGTGGTTATCCCCCCTTAGCAAAATGGCTGTAAGACCAAGACGTTTTGGAGGTGTGGAGGTTAAAAACAAAGCAACATAATGGGGAAGAAAAGACAGTGGAGGGGTGTGAAAAAATGTTTCACAGCTAAATTGGCCACTTTGTGTCCATAGCGTTTTTAAAGCTACGTTAACTTCGACCTTCAAGATGACGTTGCGAGGGGCTTGCGAATAACATTTTCAATTTGATGGCGAGATTCGCACCTTTGAACGGACCGGATTTTGTGGAACATAAAATCACCCTTTCTTCGCGTTTTTTTTTATTGTTCGGGAATTACCATAAGAATGGTAAAACCCTGTGAGGTTGCACAGTGCGAAGCGTACTTGACAGTTATTGGATAGTCTGAACGCCCCCTGTAGAAAGCCGCGCTTTCTTCCAACTGTGTCAAGCGCTGAACAAAAGCTTACTGTGAACAAATCAATGCTGGTGATGGTTTTGTCGCATATTTAATATGCGAAACCTATATCCTCCGTTACCTCTTTGACAATAGTGTCTCATCTCGTAATAGTTATGATTTTTATTATTATTTATTCTTTTTTTTTTGCGAGGGCTTAAGAATTATATTCGCATATTTTCGATGACTGTTTGGGTTCACGCTTTTTTGTTGTTGTTGTTGCTGAATTATTTTTTTTTTTTGTTACTTTTTGTTTTTTGTTTCCTGGTTTAAAATTGTGTTGATTTTTTCAATTCGCAAGAGAATATACCTTCTAATAGAGAGTCTTCAAATGGACTCTATTGATGACGAATTTTCATTTCGTGCTTAAAAAGTATTTATAATATGACCTGAATAGAAGTACACAACATAGATAGATCGATATGTACCGAGTGTTTGAAATAGAGAGTGAGAGAGAGAGAGATAGAGAGAGAGTGAGTGAGAGTGAGTAGAGAGAGATAGTGTGTAGGGAGATAGGGAAATAGAGAGATAGGGAGAGAGAGAGAGAGTGGGAAAGAGAGCAAGAGAGAAAGATGGGGGAGTAGGTAGGGGGAGAGAGAGTAGGGAGAGATAGAAAGTGTGCAGGGAAAGAGAAAGGGAGAGAAAGAGAGAGATCGGGAGAGAGAGGGGGAAAAGAGATCAAGAGAGAGAAAGAGAGCAAGAATAATAGAGAGGGAAAGAGAGAGAGATAGAGAGAGAGAGTGGGAAAGATAGCAAGAGAGAAAGATGGAGGAGTAGTTAGGGGGAGAGAGAGAACGTGTGTAGGGAAAGAGATAGGGAGAGAAAGAGAGAGATCGGGAAAGAGAGGGGGAAAAGAGATCAAGAGAGAGAAAGAGAGCAAGAATAATAGAGAGGGAAAGAGAGAGAGATAGAGAGAGAGAGTGGGAAAGAGAGCAAGAGAGAAAGATGGAGGAGTAGTTAGGGGGAGAGAGAGAACGTGTGTAGGGAAAGAGAAAGGGAGAGAAAGAGAGAGATCGGGAGAGAGGGGGAAAAGAGATCAAGAGAGAGAAAGAGAGCAATAATAATAGAGAAGGAAAGAGAGAGAGAGGTATAGAGAGAGAGAGAGAGAGGGGGGGGGGAGAGAGAGAGAGAGAGTGAGTGAGAGTGAGTAGAGAGAGATAGTGTGTAGGGAGATAGGGAAATAGAGAGATAGGGAGAGAGAGAGAGAGTGGGAAAGAGAGCAAGAGAGAAAGATGGGGGAGTAGGTAGGGGGAGAGAGAGTAGGGAGAGATAGAAAGTGTGCAGGGAAAGAGAAAGGGAGAGAAAGAGAGAGATCGGGAGAGAGAGGGGGAAAAGAGATCAAGAGAGAGAAAGAGAGCAATAATAATAGAGAAGGAAAGAGAGAGAGAGGTATAGAGAGAGAGAGAGAGAGGGGGGGGGAGAGAAAAGTTGTGTGACCATAGAAAACCAAAGTGGCCCCTGTTTGATTGTTGGGTCAACTTAGAGCACAATTACTTCCACTAGTACCACAACATTCACAACTCCAGGTGCAGGACTGAGGCCAAGATGGATAAAGTGGAAGGAAGGCTGGGGGAGCCAGCCTGTGGAGGCGCAGATAAAACAGAAATGCCTCTCTCTCTCTTTCTCTCTCTCTCTCTCTCTCTCTCTCCCTCTCTCTCTCTCTCTGTCTCTCTTCCTTCGATTCTGTGTCCCAAAAACATACTAAGACTGTTCCCCACATCTGACTTAATAGAAAAAGTAAATCACTGGGTTCCGGCCCAATTCCTCATTGTTTCGTTTAACCTTTAACACTCCTGTTGCATTGTTCTGATTTGAGTCTTGGCTGTTTACGTTATCTTTGTTGTTGTTGTTGTTGTTGTTGTTGTTGTTGTTGTTGTTGTTGTTGTTGTTGTTGTTCTTGTTTTTATTGTTGTTGTTGCCTATAGGATGTGGCCGATAAACAAAGAATTTTCCTTCGCTAGCTTGAAGATGTGATGTACCTCTATCTTATTAGCGCTGCGTTTAGACTACTTAATTACAATAACACCAAATCCGGTTCTAGTAATTATCACACTGCGTTTTACTTGTTTCTATGCACGTATTCAACATCTGCTGTTCTATAATTATGTAAACATGTTAGTCATTACTTTCAGTAATGTGGTTGTCTTAAAAAAAAAAGAGATAAAAAAATAGATAAAGCCATTTTTGCAGCCAACCACGTAATGACACTTAAAGGGGGTTATTCAGGTCGAAAAGAAGAACCCTTGCAAATCCGCCTACCATAATTATCTCACTGTGTCCGCCTGCTGGCTTTACAGTGTTCTGGTGTTGTGATTTGGCTGCGAAGGTTTTGTGATCAACACGACAGAAACGGATTACAAAATCATGCCCACAAAGCATGGAGTTTTCTGCCGCTCACTTGCACCATAAGTCTAAGGTCGATTTTGGATTGGAGGCCGGTGCAGATTTTGGTTCAATCGTCTTCGTTTTCGTTAATGGCGCCGTAATCGCAAGCCCTTTAGCAGAGCAGCAAGACGGTGTTATTGTGTCATGGCGACTGTAGATTACTAGATCTCTAGCCTTATAGGATAGAAGTAATTAAGTGCCGTGCCCTTCTTAGAACCGTTGCTGTTACGTGTGTGATATCATGTGTCTAGGATTGTCTTTGCACGAATCAGGAGTTTTGATTTTTTCCAGAAGTGTCTAGTGGGTGACGCAGTAGCGCCTAGCTTTACTTTGACGTCACTGGAATGGCGTTTTACGCGTCATGTTTAGCCAATGTTGATTGGCTGGATGTTACTCTCCCCCCCCCCCCTTTTTTTTTTCCTCACACACACTAGCACCAGCATTCTTTTTTATACTTTTTTAATCTTGTATCAAACTGAAAGCTCTCCACGGTTGACGCGCCGCTGAACAGCGAACTGATTATGAATGGTGTGTGCATATTCTGTCCAAGAGGGTTTGATTCCCAGGCTTGTGTCACACATCTTGACACAGTCAGGGTATGCGTCATGCACAAGGATTGTGAATATTTTATTGGCTGGTTTCAGGAAATCGCAGATGTTTGTCATTTGTTTTGGAAATGTGAAGGCGTAGAATTATGACAGACCTCGGTGAAGAAACATACCTCTATCAATAACCTTGGATTGTATATTATTATGAAACTTCCAGACTGAGGACAATAAGCTAAGCCTAGCAACGCCATGTATTTTCATTTCACACATAATCAGTCGCTGGTAAGTTGATTAAATTTCATCTTATCAGAGCGGATGTTATGTTGATATTTTGTTTCGTTGTAGATGTATTAAACTTCTAAAAATGTTTTCGCCTTTCATCTTTTTGTCTCGAACCGCCTGATTATGTAGGCTTTACAATCATGTATATTTATACAACAATAGTAGTGTACATATCTAACCAATCCACTTTATTAACACTGTCTTATTGTGCCCAGCGGAAAAGTGAACTCAATAGTTTTTCGGAGGTGTGATCACGTCTAACGCACTGGTTGGTTATTTTAGTCCCACTACTGGGCCTATTTCTAGTGGCTCAATAATGTCTGGTATGTACTGTAACGGTTGTTTACAGTCAACCTGTGACTAATTACATATGAGCGTCGATGCGGTCTGTACTGTGGCATCGGGTACCTCCTCAGTAAGAGATAACAAACAAAAGCTGCTTTGTTATTGGACGGTCTGAGGGTTTAAATTCCTTCCCTTCGTTAGATTTGTTCAAACTACATGTAACCTTTATATTAGCATGCGGGCACAAGCTACTTTTAGATATATACGGTAATAGTTCTGGCGATTTATCGGTATGGGGATATCCCATTAGAAATAATCCAGATATACTCTTATACGAGTCACGTAGAGATAAAACAACAAAAATAAGCCGCTTAATTGTGTAACAGCGTAAGCTTTGAAAGTCGATTCTTCAACAATTTTTTTTTATTTTAAGACTGTAATTGTGTCTACAGGAGTTTTTATCTGAATTTTCGATGGTTGAGGATATTGACTTTGTCTATATACAGATTTAACCCAAAATATGTTTTGTCATGGAACAGAATTAAGCTTAATACAAATGAAGCCGTAGAGGAATAATCTTTTATATTGAGTTTTATATTAATCTCATCGCACTGGTTTCTTTACGGCTTGAACTGTACATTCTGATAAGTGGAGGATATTCAAACGTCTCCTTTTTGTGACTGCTTCCTTTACGCAGTGTTCTTGGACTTTGCTGGACATTTCTCAGTTTATTTCGCGATCAATACTATCTTCTTATGTGTCTGTATACAATCATGTTTCCGATAGTGTTCAAACAAGTAGATTAGTACATTTCTGTACAATAATTTTATCTCGCGCTGTCTAGACTTAAACACGGACATTGTTTGTTTAGTATTTAGGACGGCAAGCGCTACAATTGCTTCTAAGTATTATATTATTTGATAACGCATTGCCGACTTTGATAACATTACAAACAATGAGAGCACTACTTGTGTGTTTATCTTAACATAAAGGAGAAATGATACAATATAAACTTGGACAGGGTGCTTCAACACTAATGAAGAAAGCGTAATCTTAGCTGTTTAAAAGCCTTGCAAGCGTGCACATGTCTTGTACTTTCACAAAGAGTCACTACTTTTACTACTACTACTACTACTACTACTACTACTACTACTACTACTACTACTACTACTACTACTACTACTACTACTACTACTACTACTACTACTACTACTACTACTACTACTACTACTACTACTACTACTACTACTACTACTACTACTACTACTACTACTACTACTACTACTACTACTACTACTACTGCTGCTGCTGCTGCTGCTACGAACTTTATGTGTTGTAGTGTAGCTAGAAATCATTGATCAAAACATACATTTTATCTATTTCTGTATAATATTCATAATTATCTCTCGTGCTCTTTACATTATCTTTATCTCTCTATGTCTCTTTATACCTTTGTTTAAATACCGCACTAATCTACAACCAGACAGTAGAGAGGTGTCAAATCTCAGCGGTGGGTCTTCCCACTTACTAGTTCCCAGATCCCAACTTACGGTGATCTTTCTGTCTCTCTCAAGTTTCCTACCTGGCCGTTCTCTTTGCATTCTTGTTGCCAGATCTTAACCCCCATTCTATCACTTAACAATCACAGACGCTGGGCTGTAACTTATTTAAACCCTAACTTGGTCTACATCTACGGGAGAATTTTAGAGACACAGGGAGAGAGCGAAAGAGACACAGAGACAGATACATGATGGATGGAGAGAGTGGAGATTGAGAGAGACTTAAACAGACTGACAGACATGCAGAAAGAGTGAGGCAGAGATGTAGAACACAGCCAACAGTTTGATACTAGTCAGAAAATGAAGAGACGTGGGCTAGAACATTGAAAGAGATGTTTGTTGTAATATACGAGTAGATATAATTGGATAATACGTTGTATAGTATTAACATTCTGTTTGATGGCATTAATGTTAGCGTGAAAAGAGAAGGAGACAGAGACAGAGGGGAGAATGACAGAGAGAGGGAGAGTGAGAGACAGACAGACAGGCAAACAGGCAGAAACAGTAAAAATAGTGAGAACATAAGAAAAGAACGGAAGAGAGAAAGGCAGAGAGAGAGGAAGAGAAAGAATCTTAGTGAAGAGAGAAAGAGACACATAGACAGACAGAGACAGACAGACAGATAGAGACAAACACGTCGAGAGAGAGAGAGTGTGTGTGTGTGTGTGTGTGAGAGAGAGAGAGAGAGAGAGAGAGAGAGAGAGAGAGTGAGGGAGGTGGGCACCGTTTTCTCCCCTGCTGAACAAATCCGTCGGCGTTGGGCGATATTTTAGATCCGATTACTGGTAAACCATTGAACCCGTTATCGATTAGGGATAGCGTATCAATGCTTAGTGATCACCAGGTTGCTACGGTTACCTACACAAACTAAGCACAGTGGAAAAAAAACGGTAGAAGAGAGAGAATAAGAGGGAGAGAGAGAGAAAGAGAGAGAGAGAGAGAGAGAGAGAGAGAGAGAGAGAGAGAGAGAGAGAGAGAGCATGAGATATAAAGGGAGAGGGTGAGGGAGGTGGGCACCGTTTTCTCCCCTGCTGGAACAAATCCGTCGGCGTTGGGCGATATTTTAGATCCGATTACTGGTAAACCATTGGGGCGTACCGCTGTAGAGAAGCAAGGTGTTGGCGTAGGCTCCCTCTAGATCTGAACCGCTTGAATCGCTGGGTCTATGGAGAGCTCAAACCGATACAGTTCCTTGTTTGGCAACCTATTGTGTTCCCAGATAGGCGGGCTCTGTGTTCTACAAATCTAATGCGGGCATGGAATTACTGCTTGAAAGACAACGTTTAACTTTATAATGCTTAGGTCTAAGTTGCCGGAGGAAAGTAGTTTTTGAAATTTAGTTCACAGCTCAACAGTGTAAGTGGAAAAAATCTCTTAACATTCGTTGTTGATACAAGAGGAATTTAATAAATATTCAATAATACTTTTACATCGCACAATGGATGACAAAGGATAGCCAAGGTGTTAAAAGTTGAAAGTGTCTCGTTTTACAAGCGTGTGTTCTGTGCAAACTTTCATCATTTCAGGACGTTTATTATTCATGGTTTAGCGTGTTCTGGTATTTAGTTTTGGATTCAGTGGCACGTACGAACCAGAGATTGAAATGAATGTAAACTTTAATGTTTTCCTTCCCTCGTGTGTGAAAGATCAAAACTTACATTTGATAGTAAAGAATCATGGATTAGTTGTTATGCAGCCATGTGCAGCGTTAGTATGTTCGTAGTTTTATAAAAACCATATAGAGTCTTTAGATTTGATGTGCTTTAGTAATGGTTCAAATAATTATAATCTGACTATGGATTATTCGTTATGAAAAAAAATATTCAACCTTATCTTGTTTAAGGGAGTTAAAAATAAGCCAAACGGTAGGGGAACTTCATTAAAGATACTTCCTAGTACCTCCTGACTTCTGTTTCTATTCTTAAGAAGTACCACTTATAGTATTGTCAGACTTTTTTCTCCTCCACTTTTCACTACTACTACTACTACTACTACTACTACTACTACTACTACTACTACTACTACTACTACTACTACTACTACTACTACTACTACTACTACTACTACTACTACTACTACTACTACTACTACTACTACTACTACTGCTGCTGCTGCTGCTACTACTACTACTACTACTACTACTGCTACTACTACTACTACTACTACTACTACTACTACTACTACTACTACTACTACTACCCATTTATCTGAAAGCTTAGTGAGGTTCATGGCGACTCCATAACTCTCTTTTATATAAGCTCCCGATGGCCCAGTCGTTACTGCTCTAGATTAACAATATCCAGTTCTGAGGTTCAAATCTCAGTTAGTGCCCGCTAGTTTTAGATTCTGCCGCACACTTATTTTATAATTATCAAAACTATTGTCCGTCTGTTAAATTTATTAGGAAAATACCTATCTGACAACAGAAAGTAGGGCGCACATTCTTCTATTACTGATAAGACACCAGTTAATAAGTAAATCGTGAAAAAAAAATCGTGTTATCGCATGATCTAAATATAGCGACTTAGACTCGTTCTAAAAATCGAATTGATGTGTTTGTTTTGAGGGGTCTATGTGTCTTTCCAGGATTACGATCAATACTACATTCCTTTGTGGTGAATGGCATACATCTTATGTATAAGAAATATAGAAACGTGAGGGGGTGAAAGGTGGCGTTTATGTAGTAAACTCTAGCTGTTAGTTTTATTGTTGGGTATTATAAAGGGATGGCAACTATGTGACGACTAAGCAAAATGGAACTGATGCAAACGAGGAGGGGGCGGGGGAAGATAGACACAGAGAGACAGATAGACAAACAAACAGAAAAACATACATATAAGAGGCAGGAAAATGGAAAAGAAGAGGGGGAGGGGGGGGGAACAAGAAGAAGGTCTGAGGGGGACTA
>RQTK01000472.1:193685-218685 GCA_003991915.1 Elysia chlorotica
TAATAATAATAATAATAATAATAATAACAATAATAATAAATACAAATATTGATTTCTTTCCCGCACCGATGTAGAAGTGTAGTGACATTAAAAGTAGCCAGTTACGAAGATCCCTGGTCTGGCCGACGGTAGTGTTTGCTGTTTGGTGGTCCCCGGCCCGAGCCCGTCGATCAAAGTTTTGAGACCGAGCCAAAAGTTATGATCGATCTTAACCTGATGACTTTTTCACGGCGGTCATTGGTCGTGTTAGTCAGCTGGGAGGTTGGAGAGGTTAGAATTACATGTAGGGGCAGAGGGTGGGAGTGACAGGTGAACGGCTGGAGGAAAAGAGATAGGGAGAGGAGAAAAGGAAGGAGGGGAGAGGGGGAAGAGATAGAGAGATACAGAGACAGAGATGCAGTTAGAAAGGGATGGAGAGAGAGACAGAGACAGAGATAAAGGGAGGGAGAGGAGAGAAATAGATGGAGAGAGAGAGAGAGAGAGAAAGAGAGAGAGAGAGAGAGAGAGAGAGAGAGAGAGAGAGAGAGAGAGAGAGAGAGAGAGAGAGAGAGAGAGAGGGGCAGATGCAGTCAGACCCTCAGCGAGTGAGAGTTAAAGAGAGATTGGGAGAGAGAGAGAGAGAGAGAGAGAGAGAGATAAAGACAGAGAGCGTGAGGGATAGAGAGAAAGAGAGGAAGGGAGAGAGATACTGACAAACACACAGACAGCTAGACACACAGAAATAATTATGTGGAATTCTAGGCAGAAACACGTTTTGATGTTCCCTTCAATATTCATATGGCGTCACGGATTGGTTAAGTTGGGGTCGTAATCGATCATAAAAGCTCTGGCTAGTATAATTAAGGTCGGTTACGCGAACACCAGATCAAAGAAAAATTCATGGGTCTAGCGAAATACTTTGGCTGGTGCTATAATTTTGGGACGACGTCTGACCTCTTCTAACCTTTAACTGATATAACTGTGTCGCCTTTTCTCATTAGTTGGGGGGCAGGTAGCCCTGGGGTAGATAATCGGTTTCCGACGCAGGAGTTCCGTGGTTCAAGCCCTGCTCTTAAGAGTTAGTCTGATTGGGTGGGTGACAGTTTAATGTGACGGATTGAGCTAGTCATGTTATCCCCGCACTGTTTCCTTATGTCAGCACGTAAATTTGTCAGACATTAGTCTTGTGGCCCGTCCATAGTGCTGGTCTATATAGTGGGACGCTAAGCAATAACAACATGTGTTCATTAGTTATATAATCATGGTGGTTAGAGGTGGTGATTGTACCATGAACAGTGAACTAACACCTTCCCCAAGAGTAAAGGAAAGAGAATGAATCAGCTGGACATCTTAGTTTCTTCACACCCATCAACACTATAATGTTTCACACTATAGTTACTATGAATTTTATACGCCTTGTCCTCGTTCTTTGATGAGACAAACGCTCGGATTCCAAAAGCAAACATCAGTGATGCCTTACTTTTCACTAATGAGAGCTTAGTTAGTAATCATGCGTTCCTTAATTGTCCGTTGAGCAGTTTACCCTATGATGTGTCCTACATATAGTAAATAAAAAAAAACACTTGATTACGCCACCAATGTAAAACACAACCTCCAAAACAAAAGAAGTTAATACTCATTATCTCAGGCGTTGATTTTGTCTCCAGGTCCACTAGTTTAACTTGTTACTAGAAGGACAATCAGAAAATCTCAAACGAACTTGAACATCCTCACCACCGCGCACGTCGTCGACTCGCCACCACTGTTTTCTAACAACCCAAGTAGGATCAATAAAAGGGTCGGTTAATTTTTTATGTGTTTGGCGTGAAAACATAAAAACCAGTGAAACTGTTAGCCAAAGCGGGAGATTGTGTGAAGAGCGGCCAGGAAAACACGGGGTAGTGAATGGGGTTGGACATTCGGCGACCTTTAGCCAGCTACATCATGACATTTTATAGAGTTATTAATTCCTAACCTTAATATATTGGGCTGTTGTTTCAAAGATCAGTTATGTTATTTCCCAGCCAACAGCTATGTGGGTGTGTCCTAGTGTTGGTGTTTCATTCATAACCATGAATAGTCGCTGTTGTACACTAAAAAGTCTCTTCAGGGTGATATTATTATGTTGAGAGTCATACTCTTGTAGTAAAAGTGTCTGTCAGATTCTAATTTCATTGACTCAAGATTGCAATATTCCAAGGCATTGCGCTTTTGGATTTGAGAAATGTGTTTCTGGTGATCTTATTTACGGCACAGCAGATATCGATTTTTTACAATCACTTTTAATATAACTGTGTCTGGTCGGACTGTTGTCGTATTTTTAATGTTTCCTCTTGAAACTCACGAAAGTTATTTTTGGAACGTACTATTATTTACATAAGCCTATTACACGATCGTGCAATATTTAACTTTATAACACGTGGCATTATTGTGTGCCTTGTTTGTATTGCAAAAACTTTTATAAACAAGATGCGGCCCTGAGCTGTATTTTATTCTGCCACTGAGCACGGAGGTTTTTGTTATGTGGCATCTTTCAACAGTTTTATAGTAAAAGCATTCAACAGGGAAGAAAATGGCCAACATACACAAAGATACATGATATGTTTCTCTGTGATTTACCGTTTTTTAATTTTCAGTTAAACCCCCATTCAACAGTCACCTTGTGCAAATCAATGTTATGTGCACTGCTATGCAGTGATGTGTACTGAGTTAACAGATCTTACATTTCAAAATGTTTGCAAATTCCACTACGAAACTAAGTACATAAGAATTTGTAGGATATATGCTTTAGCAACGAATTGCTTTGTGTACCAAAGTAGACCAAAGAGCGTGTACTATGGCGATTTAATTTAGCCATTATCGCTCCTTATTTTGAAGGAATGAATTGCTGCATCATACATGTTTTTGACAGTTGCGGGGTAGTTTTAAGAGCCACGTCAAAGTATACCATCATACTGTTTTAGAACTATCACAAGGGCCTAAACTTAAAACGATTATTAAAAAAATGTACTAAATACACGGACTTTGAACGCCACTGTAATGACTGTGTTAAATATCTAAATCAATCAAACCTACACCTTTCGTAAACAACGTTGCAGTGCTATCGCATTAAATTAACCATAAACTTTGAACATCTATCACATGTTTTATACCTCTCAATATTATGGTAACGGTTTCTTTAGATGGTTGGGTAACCGTTATGCTTGTCAAGCTCAACTTGTTGCTAGCGGGTGCGAAAAAGTCAAAATATCTGGCCCATTGTATTTACGAATATTGTCTGGTTTATAAGAATAATAGCTATTTTCATGTCTTACCGCGGAGCATGCGTTTATTGTAAGATAACTGTTCCTTAAATCTGGTGCTGTGACCCCGGGTCGACCAAGTGCTCTGTTAAGACAAACGTTAGACTAAACTAGAGTCCTAGATTGCGGTTTGTGAAGGAGAGAGAAGACCTTGTAAAATGGGCTCGCATCATGTCTTCAAAAGCAACAAGAGCTCTTCACCGCTCTGTAAACTGTTACTCTTATCTGTAGCTCGAAGTAAGAGGCAATTCAAAATCATAAAATAGGAGCAATTACATGTTATTTCGTGTAGGTTTAAAATCTTCTAGCCAATCTGCAATTAAAGATATATTGTGAGATTAAACAATAATATTTATAAAGCCACTTTCCAAAACCTTAAAGACATCAGGTTTTTGTTTTGTTTTTGTTTTTGTTTCTCCTGGAAATTATTCGTATTGGCATGCTTTCCGTTGGTGAAGTCGTCTAAAGCTACAACAACCTAATAATAGTTTACAATACTCTTATATTTAGAATTACATGTACTTCAACAGTGCGGATATCGAAGGAGTACAATGACTTTGGAGAAATACTGAGAATCTAGACTGACCTCATAGGCTTCTATTTGTTTAGAATTGTGCTAAGACAGCATTGGCTCATGAAGGAATACACTAACTTGAAGTCTTGCATTAGCAACCTAGACGGCGGTGTTGGAGGCGTGGAATGTAGATCTAGCTTGCACTTAGCCGGGACGCCCATTGGACTTGACGCTTTGGGCAGGATATCAGACGCGTCCGCTGGAACAGGCGGCTCTGCACATGCGCAGAACTCTGCATGTCCACTTACAGTCAGTGGTTCTAAAATTGGATGTACTAAACAGTGGTTAACTAGTTTTAACAGTGGTTCTCAATTCGCGAAAACTGGAACTTATTGTCACAATAGATCTGCCAGTGGCTCTCCTATCGCTGTTAGAGGGACTTATGCTAGGTCCCCCAGTGGTTCTAAAACTATGAGCAGTGGAACCCGGACCATGCAGAGAACGGAGGCCGTCAGAAGGCGCGCAACGAGGTCAGCAGCTAATCCTCTGAACCGAAGGTCATGGCCGTTGGCTCCGGGGTCGGTTAGGCAGCAGTTGAAGGTGAGTAGCGGCCCGTCTAGTAAGTCAAAAACATACAAAGGGGATTATATCAGACATTGTTGACTGAACCCCGATGCCACAATATCGACGGAAAATTGCGACACGTTTGAGGTGTTGCTTTTTTTTTAAATCAAAGAAAAATTATTAAAATTATTCGGAAACCTAATTTCTATTATTTATATCTATGCCTGACTTGTTGTTCTACTTCTTTTTTACTCTCGTTTTATCTCTCAGTTTTCTTTTTCTGTCTATTTTGTCAGACTGGAAATCTTTCAACCTATCTATTATCATGTCTATATAAAATTATGCAGCTCCGAATTCTTCTATGTTTCTTTCCTGCCTCTCCTCTTTCTCTCTCTCTTTCTCTCTCTCTCTCTCTCTCTCTCTCTCTCCTCTCTCTCTCTCTCTCTCTCTCTCTCTGCACCCCCCCCCTATTTCACTCTAGCTTCTAGCTGCGTTATACTGATACATGTACTGGCCATGATGTTTGCTTGCTGCCATGCATCCTTTGTTAGCTTACGTTACACTCTGGCACAGAAAATCTCCACGGCACTCAAGCTCTAGAGTCTAGCTAGTTGTTGTTAGTGGAACAACGTCCCATCGGGCCACGCCCCGGAAGTTTGTCATTACCAGGTTTGACCTGTGCCGTAGTGCCTGCCAGAGCTGGCCCTGTTTAACCCTTGGTTGTAGGGGAGTTAAACATAAGTATAATCACATAGGCCTAGTAAGTGTCTGGCATATCCGTTCTATCATTCCCCATGCCAAAATTAATCGCTCTGTACAGCATGAATCTCATATCCTTTTGCAGAACTCTGTAGGCCAACAATGAGGTTTTGAAGCGCGCAAGCCTTCTTATTCTCATATTTTTACGACCAGTCGTAAGCTTCCGCGACATTGTACTTATCAATCGAGTGCAGTTGTTCCACAACTTGTATCGGCAATACATAAAAACGATTTAAGTTTTGTTGTTATTTTTTTCAACCGTAATTATCATTAGTCGGGTATGGAATTATAATTTCATAGAACAATCGACTGATAACCAAACAGACTGGTGTTCGAAGCTTCGAATCTATATGTGGTTTTTGTCCCACGATCAGATCAAAAACATTTTTCAAATTGTTTGATCGGTACCTGACTGAAACTGGTACCTGAATCCAAACACAAAATTCCTGTTTCCATGTTGGGAATGGATCCCATTAGTTTGGTCATACCATTCTAATCGTTGCTCTTATAGTAATGATCCCTTACTGGCTTATTATATATAGGACTGGTGCCATCTTAACTTTGCGGTTTTACTTAAATTGAAATTCTTTATTCATTATAAAGACAATTGTCCCGTTTTACAATGAGTTGAAGCGTGTTACATATTTTGCGAGGACTGCCATTAATAGCCATTTCATAAACACAAGTAGCATACATTTTTAGATGCATTAATTACTCATACATGGATTTCCTTATTTTTTCTAAGGTAGCAAAGTTTTTTGAATAAACAAGATAAATATCTTCTCAATATATGCATATTCTCCGAACATAGTAGATAGTAGGTAAATATAAAAATCATTCTAATCTTAAACTTTTAAAGCTACAGCTTGACAGTGGAAAAAAAATGGATTTCATCATCGACTGCAATGCATGTACATCTTCAGCAAGTACGAGTTTTATTCCATAGTTGGAACTTAGCTGAGACTATGTTACTACTTTTTATAGAACCATTTATTTTGAGCTATGTTTTTGCGGCCTGTTTCGGCTTTTTTTTTTCTTAGTTCTTCTCTGCGTCTTGTTTAAGTTTCGTCGCCAGTATAAGACATCACTTACGTGGCGTGTAAGCCAAACTTAAAGTGAAAAACTTAACAGTTAGATTCTATAACGCTGGGGTGTATCAGATTTGATGTTTCATTCTCAACAAGTTGGGATCCAGTTTAAGGCAGTTTTTGGCTTTACGGGCGAAACTGACGGATCTGTATAGTACATGTACTATAAGTTCAAGTTAGGTCTTTTTTAAAATTTTCTTAGAAGGAAACAGAAAGCTAAATCAATAAAATATCACCGGCACGTAAGCCTTTTTTCTTATGTCTATATAAGCAGCTTTTTAAAGTTGTCAAGTCTTTTGCTGCACGAGGTCAAGAGTAAATAATGTAAAGGGAGATAATAATGAATAGAGCGATATGGTTCTTTAAACCAGTTATTTCCCCTGAATCTTCTATGCTTAAACCGCTGCGTATACACTAGCAAGGGATTATTTCCATTTAACTAATATAGCCACACAAAGCTGTTAAAAGCTGAGCTCTCAGTTGTAAGGTGCTTTTTTGGTGTTTTCTTTTTCCTTCAGGGGTGGGGGGTTCTGTTTAGAGTATCGGCTTCCAACCGAAGAGGTTCGAAGTTCGAGACCCTCTCTGGCGAAGGCATTAATTTTATCTCTGCTGGGTAGGTCAGTGTCAGTATATGCCCGACCAAGCCCTGGGTCTGCCTTCTTTGGGTCCCATCGCCGTAAAAACTCCTTCTTCAGACTTAGGCGACAGAGTTTCGCTTTCTCCAACCAAGATTTGTGTCCTAACCGGAGTCATCATTACCGCATGTCCTTGGGAGGGGGGGGGGGGGGGGGGGGTGGGGGTGGGAGGGGTGGCTGACCGGGGGGTGGGGTGGGGGGGGGGGGGGGGGAGATTGGCTGAAGTGGCAGAGCATTGGTTTCCAGATCAGAAGGTTTGCGGTTCGATCCCACGATCGATCAAAATGTATTTGTCCAATTTCGCCCCCAGTACTGAGTAGCTGTTGAGTCAGTGTTGGTATAATTAATGTAACCAACTGAGGCAGGAGTCAAGGTCTCGCCGCCCTGTCCCGTGTGTGGCAGCACATAAAATTGTCAGACGTAAGTCTTGGGGCCCCTTCAAAATATAGCCTATATAGCGTTGACGTTGGACGTTAAACCAACTCAGACAATCAAACCGTCAACCCACGTGACTCCCAGCGTGTGATGACGCTGACAGATGATGCGGGGCCGTTATTGCCGGCTGACCGCAGAGTTGACTCAGAAAGCATAAAAACTCAGGCCGTTTTTGACGACTTTCATAACCCAGCACTGGTAAAACTGTAAAACTGTCGACTCCCGCTGTTTAGGCTCAGGTTTAATGATCAGTGCAGAGAAGTGTACAATAATTATATTTTTATTATCAAGAAATAGCTACTTTTTACAATTTTTTTAATTGGTACTCTGAAAAATATAATAATAAATTACACACCAGCGAATAGAGGGGAATCAAGAGAATAATTATTTTCTGAACTTAGGTTTAACTGTTAGTGTGGATTTCTTTTTTTTTTTTAATCCTACATTTTTACCTATTGGAAATCGCCGAAAGTGAGAGACAGAGAAGGAGGGGAGAGACAGAGAGACAGAGAGATACACAGATCAGTAAACAAGAGAAACTGAAAATTACAGTAAAATATAATTCATTATTATGCTAAAACAAATACTCCTTCCTTATACCACGTTCAAACATAAAGAGCAATTGGATTTTATACTTTCTTTTTCTGAGTTGTCACTTTAATTTCTTTGTAAAGAGCCGCCTGGGGGTATATATACAAAACACATTCAACGATTTTGCTGCTTTAAAATGACAAAACTGTTCTTTCATCCATACAGACATAACTTTGATTCATTGGTCTAGAACTCTGAGCACCATTTTAATTTCCCTGTCGGCCTAATTATGTTCTATGCCATTGAAGATCCTACACGCGTAACGACCAGCAGACATGGAGGTGGCTTTCCATAAAGTAATATTGTGTTATATATATATATATAACATTGCTATCTTCCTCTGTGACACATGAGGGAAAACGTGCCGATCGTGTATCATCGTTTACATTCTAATTCACGTCTTCTCTGTGTGGGAACTTTTCATGGTCTGCCACTCAAAGTTTGGCAGACACACTGGCATAAACTAAAGACACGCCAGCACACTGAACTGAGGCACATGCAGAAATACATTACGGCTGCTGTTTAAGTTGATTGACATCCGCCTTTTTCTCGGCTGTAATTATGGGTGTGTTGGCACTGTGTTCTCGTTACACGATACCCCCCCCCCCCTTCTCCTGTCTCTCTCATTCCCTTTCCCTCTCTCTCTCTCTCTCTCTCTCTCTCTCTCTCTCTCTCTCTCTCTCTCCTTTCCTCTCCATATCTCACTCTTTATGTCTTTCTGCCTGTCTGTCTGTGTCTCTGTCTCCCTTTCTCTCTATCTTTTTCTTGCTCGCTCTATCTATCTATGTAGCTATGCCTCTCTGCCTCTCTCCCTGCCTTTCTGCATGTGTGTCTCCCTTTCCACTTCCAAACAACCCCAACCTCTCTCTTTCACGAAACAACTATTATCTCAGCTTATTTACCAAACTCTCACACGTAAGCTTTACCCTTCGCAAATAATAATAATGATGACATATGACTTTTTTCCAGTTTTCTCCGGACAGAGAGTCATCCTTTAATATCATTAACCGTTCGTAAATCATCTTTTTCCATTTTTTCCCTTTTCTGTTAGTTTTGAGTAAGAGTATCCAGACCCGCCTTGTGAGACGATCACCGTATAGCAAAAAAAAAAAAGAAAACTCGGTTTGCGTGCGGTCGTAGTGACGTGGTTTCTAGGAGCTCACGCAAAGCAATGTTGTCGTAGATATCCTGATTGACAGATTAGCAATATTTCTTTCTCTCTCTCTCTCTCTCTCTCTCTCTCTCTCTCTCTCTCTCTCTCTCTCTGTGTGGGAAAGAGACAGCAAGAGACGAGAAGAGAGGAGAAAGAACAGAGAGAGACTGAGACAGAGACACAGAAAGAGAGAGAGAGAGACAGAGACACAGAAAGAGAGAGACAGACAGACAGAGAGAGAGAGAGGAGGTGCGGGTTGGCTCCATCAGTCTGTGCAGGTAAGTTCAGCGTGCTCCATCCTTATGCCTGATCAGGCAATACACAGCCATAGTGACAGACAGGCAGACAGGCAAACAAACAGACATACAGACAGACAGACGGTTGGTCCATCGGAAATTACAGGCTGAGCTTTTACGGACGTCAATCACTTGTCGTTGTTAATACTGCTTGTCTTAGGCGACAAATATGAAATGAAACTTCTGATCTCTATCGCCCGACCCCCCCCCCCCCCCCCCGCCCCGCGACCCCCCCCCCCCCCCCCTCCCACTCCCGCGACTCGACCACCTTTACGTAACTATCTGTAATTAAAAAAAAGATAGAGAGTGACCGGTGTAGAGAGAGAGGTAGAAATAACTATAGAGACTGACAAAGAGATTTTCTCTCATGCTTTCTCTTCTGTATCTCTCTCTCTCTCGCTCTCTCTCTCGCTCTCTCTCTATCTCTCTCTTGTTTATATATAATACCTTTTTACGCTATTTACCTCTTCCTTGTTTTGTAATGTAATACACTATGCTGGTTTACTCTATGGATCGAACATGAAGTCTCCTGTGTCTCAGCCTAGAGCATTACACTTCTACTACACTCAGTAAAAACAATTTGAAAGCATGCAGCAGTTCGTACAATGTATAGAGTCCTCAATGGACACTTAAGACTAGGAGAGGGCTTCTCTCGTCGTACGGAGACTTCAGGTTAGGAGAGGCTGTAGGAGAACCTGGCTGTACCCAGGCCTGTTGGACTCTGGCACTCCAGGTTCTGGTAACTACAGTGCTTGCGATTCATACACAACAACGAATGACGTAATGGTGCCCTTTAGGCATGAGGTTTTCTGACTTTAACATATGACACAGCTCCGTAAGTGTGTGATATTTACAGAGCTGTGATTGGACGCCGGGGCAGATTCTCTTACCTATCGTCCTCGTTTTGTAATGAGTCCTGGTTATCGCAAGCACTTTACTTACTGTCTCTGGTTGAGTTACTTACCACTGTGGTAGGTAGGTGACTACCAGGACAGCTGACTATTACCACCACTAGTACATTGTACCAGACCAGCGGGTCAGCATGGCCCGACTATCTCCGTTAAACTTCTAGTATTACTAAACTAGTTCATTTAGGCGGCCGTAATTCACGTAAGTACAACGTCGCGGTAGCTTACGACTCTTCGCAAGAACAGTTATGATGATAAGAGGACTTCCGTGAAGTTTGTACTTAGACCCAGGGTCACTAGGACTCCGTCTTAACTGCTGAGCTCTTCAATCTCCGGTGTATTTGAGGACCTCTAGAGAACCCCACTGGAACCTTGCCGATAACGCTAACAAGGATCGTATGGGGTGTTTACTTGGGGGAGGGGGTGGGGGTGTGCAGTCATGGGGGTTGTGTTGTATGAAGACTAATGTTTAACTTCAATTGAAATGGCGGCTCTAAGAATGAAATGCTGAAATTGAGATTCATGGGAAAAAACAATACCAGAAGCCCGGAAGTAAAATAACAAAGAGAGGGAGAGAGAGAGAGAGAGAGAGAGAGAGAGAGAGAGAGAGAGAGAGACAGACAGACAGACAGACAGAGAAAGTAAGAGGCAGAGACAGAGACAGAAAGTGAGAGTGGCGGAGTGAGAAACCACAGCAAACTGTCGCAGCTCCAGGTGTGCGAATCAGTTCGACCTACTACATGACAGGTACTAACTACTAAGTTAGTAACCAGGATCAGCTGCAGATAGATCGCTGCTGTCACAGCACAGGCCAGCTTGTGTTTGTTTCACACTGTTCGCCTCGTGTGGGGGCGAACTGTTTTTTCCTGCCTGGCCGATTGATTCACACATTATTTCCAACTTCAACTGGATCTACTCGGTTTTACTTCATAGAAATAATTAAAATTACTATGACTCATTCAAAATTATGTGGTTTACTCATGACAGTTGCATCGGCAGAGTAGTGCTGTCCTAGTTGTAAGCGTGTTTGCGTATAATTTTATTGTGGTGTGTATATTCAACTTTGGAGTCATTTAGACTAATAAATCGTGCCATCATCAGAAAATTGTGTACAACCCTAGATCTCGTAACATCCAATTCTAAAAGATTATGTTCATGGATTCAGTTTTAACCAAAGATCATTCATATTCAATAGCGCATATATTTTAATAAAAATGGAAACAATAATGTGATAGGGATGGTTGTAGTTGTAGCGTCAGTAAGGAAGGAAAGAAATGCTAGTAAAGAAAGTAGTAGCAGTAATAGTAGTAGTAGTAGTAGTAGTAGTAGTAGTAGTAGTAGTAGTAGTAGTAGTAGTAGTAGTAGTAGTAGTAGTAGTAGTAGTAGTAGTAGTAGTAGTAGTAGTAGTAGTAGTAGTAGTAGTAGTAGTAGTAGTAGTAGTAGTAGGAGTAGCAGCAGCAGCAGCAGCAGCAGCAGTAGTAGGAGCAGCATTTCAGTTGTTGGAAGACCAGAAATGGCATTATAAAAAGATCTTTCAATAGCAATTACATTAAAAGTAGTTTTAATTGTAATCGTAGAAGAAATAGCAGTAAAGTCTGTAATTTTATTATAAACACCACATTTATTTCCAGTTTTGTTGTTGTTGTTATTTTTTGTTGTTGAAGCTCAGAGTGTTCTCAGGTATAGATTTTTTTGCAATCGTAAGCCATTTTTAAAGTCTGTTATAAAATATTGACTCGCCATAACTACATTTGTTTTTTATGCTTCGTAGACTTAAGCATGACATTTATGCAACACTTGTTTGTGCTTTGCTGGGGGTCTTTGCTGGGGGGGGGGGTCTTTTTTCCTTATAAAACACTGTATGAGGGTCGTTTCTCTTCTCCAGTGTCGATCGATCCTTGGTATAGATCCATAAATGGACACAGATTATGGAGTCAGTTTGCTTTATAAATTAGCGCATCCCTTACTATTCGTACTATTTCGATTATTTGCAGTACATACCTCTATAAAGATAATGCAATACCCGCTGCACTACTATAAGCCAACTTATAAATTCAGAGAGGGAAGAGGATTCCTTGAAAATGACTATTCTTGTCACCATAATGTTTCAAGTATGTTATGTTTATGGGCCATTGGTTGCTTTTCTGCTACAGAAACAGGATCGACCTAATGTTTTGTCTGTGTATCTACCTCATTACCACATATGTAATTGTTATGTTTGTGTATTATGCCCTCTATTCCCATTAATGATGGGTGAGATTTAAAAAAAAGCAACAACTGTGTTCATTACAATTTTTAAACGTTTGAAAACAAAATGGCGATGACGAGAGAAGAGAAACCAACGTTCAGAAAGAGATTGCAAACGCCTAAAAATAACTGTTAACTGTTTACAAAAAATAATTACAACCTCAAAGAGTTTCCCAAAAAATTAATGTAACGAGGTTGATCCAGGACCAAATTATGACTACTAATCAAATTTTTTTTTTTTCCAATCAGTAATCGAACACCGTTCTCACAACTCTGATCATTTTATCACTTGATTGAAGGATATAAGCGAATGATGTTGAGCCTTAGTATTGCTATTATTAGGCTAATTCTACTAAACTCGGTTTTGATACTAGGTACACCTAAATTTATGGTAAATTCACATGTTGGGCTAATCATTATAGTCCTATTAAAACATTAAGTTATAGCTATTTTACCCCCTTTTCCTCCTCATCGTACACATCATTGCTTCTTCCTTCCTCTGAACAATGTTTGAAGGAATTGAAGACGACACAGTGCCCGATGCCCCCATTGCCTGAGAGATTTCCTACCGCTATCCTCTATCAGTGTTGCGTAAGCTGTGACCAAACCGTGGTTGTCACCTGCGACAGTTGACATTTCACCGGCCCTGGAGCGCCACACCGCTTGAAGTTTTGAATCTTCAACTGATAAGGTGGTAACGGTCGCTGCGTGCAAGGTGCCGGACAGAAGATCTACCGCAGAGCCACTAAATGTAGTTCCTATACACGTCCAGTGCTGGTTAGATATAAAGATGCGCTTATCATTTATGTATTTAGAAATAAGGATCCGTTAATTATTTTGTGTACTCTGTGGTAGTTATTGGTGTGTGTCCCTTTTCATGGAGTTGTTTTAGTTTTTACAATGATCTTTTATACGATCGAGAAGTAGATTCTAGAACCTGATTTTAATGAAGTCGTGTGCGCGCGATCATTTTTTGTTCATGTCAACCAGAACCGTTTTGTATACCTAGGCGGATATTCCAGTTCCGAAATTTCTTAATTATTTTTAGAAAGCTATAGATCTAGCTAGATTTCTTAAAAGAGCTTTTGGGATTTTTTATAGTTTTCCTCCAAGTGCAGTAAATCTGCGTCGTTTTATTTTTTGGAATCTTCAATATTTATCCCGTCTTCAAAACGTCTACAATATAATTTTAATTGTTGTTTTTCATGCACCAAATTGTGCATCGAAAAGCAGTCGTAGAAAGCTGACTGTTGTTGTACTATTGACAGAATGATCGACGCACCATTTTGTTTTGTTTTTGCGAAATTATATGACGTCTGTACATTTCATACAAAAACAATTAAATTAAATATTATATAATATGCCCCACTATTTAAAAAGCAATAACGTTATAAAACATTTGGAGATTAAAACGACTCTTATAGACCTGCATTTGAAAAACCTTTCCAGGCTATTTCGATCTAATATCTTTAAATCATCTCACAAACTAATTTATTTATTTACTTTGTATTGTTGAAATGTTCCGTTCAAAACGTTTTCCTAAAAGGACAGTTTAAAAAGAACAGACGTGCTGTGTTTGTTTGTTTTGGCTTTTTTTCAATTGCTTCTTCTTCTTCAGATTGAAGACCGATTTCTGGAGCGTATCGGGCTGGTACTGTGTGGCGTTATTGTTCAATCGTTCCGTTTACACGCACACGGTGCCTCTACATTCACATGTCACATGGCATGATTTCTCGTCTTCTTTCCTTGTCCTTGCCATTGTTAAACCTATCAGGGTTGATCATCTATTTCTTTACACTGAAATCCTCTTATTTCCAGGATGAAGTCGATCTATTTTATACATAATATTATTGTATAGTTGTTGGGTTTTTTTTGTTCCATTAAACCTGAAAGTGAGGCAGAAACAATAAGGAAAGTAACCCACATTATTGGGTTGCGCTCTTAATGTTTTTGTTTTCTTTTTATTAGATTCATATTTCCATGCCCACCTTCCTTAGAAAAGCGCATGTCTTCTGCAGTCCTTGCCCTAACAATGATTTTTTTCGCAGAAATATTCCTCTCATGGCTTTTAGTTTCGTTTTCATATTTAAATAAACTCTTCTTAATGACTTTCCAGAGTCTATGAGTGTTCCAAGCACTGCATCGCTAATTACGAAAAAAAAGTATAAGAAAAAAGAACACTTCTGGTAATTTGAAGGTTAACTCAAGGTATTCTTTTCTTCATGGCAAACAAGCTTCATTGATGTTCATTAGGTTATTGTGTATTATGAGCTCTGGTTGATAAAAAGGTATAAGAATTTGAAGAGTATTTTCAGTCTGTCCAAGATTTTTTTACGGTGTGTCATAACTGACACAAAATTGTCGTATTCTGCTTTGACACAAATATGTCGCATTCTGCTTTGACATAACATTGTCGCATTCTGCTTTGACACAAACTTGTCGTATTCTGCTTTGACACAACATTGTCGTATTCTGCTTTGACACAAAATTGTCGGTATTCAGCAGAAACTAACGGCTTAAGTCGGTAAGATGTACACAGAGCTACACACATTTTTGAGCCGTTTATCTGCGCCAAGCTTCAAACGAGATGTGGATTATTAGGTGTTAGTTTGGTGCGTTCAGCCTATTAAGATTTGTATCTGGGAACAGCGAAGGAAGGAAGCCTGTGTGGCTGTAAAATGTGACTTGCCCGAATACATCACACGATCAGAGTGAGATTGTAGAGTTTTAATCAATACTTGTACATTGCTGTACGTGTATTTTTCTCCTGACTCGATGTTTTCACAAATACAAGCGGGTTTTTTAACTTCCATCAGTTGAACTGAAAGTTGTTCAGTTCGAGTTATATAATTATATATGAGATCTAGGAAATAATTATATTAGGGAAATAATCCATTTTTTTTAAATCGCAGTCAAATAGTACTCGCGTGTTGTCTGATGAACGTTGTTTCGTACAATACGCAAAGATGAATTGGACAAAATAGTATTTAAACAAAGGACATGGAATTTCCTACCCTCTTGGAGATGGACAAAAGCCATTACCAATATATCAGACTTTGACCACCGCGGTGTTTACATTCTTTTGCGATATGTTCCATTTGGAAATGATCATTATTTCTTTTTGTATAGTACATGTTATTGTAACAGTGTGGTTGTGGTCAATACAAGAGAAAAAGATATTGTTTTACGTGTTAAAGGAACTCATTTGTTCCACTAAAATTGATCTCACAGTTGTATATAATTTAGACATGAATTATGTGGGGTCATTTAGGGCTGTTTCTTTAAAATTTTGCACTTTATATGATAGAATGATATTCCCAGTTATGTCGTCAAAGCCAAACCGCGTAATAAAATGTCCTATTTCTCTTTGTCGCCAGTTTTACGTGAATTAGGCCAATCTCTAACACGGGCCATCTTTATGATTTCAGCTAAAAGAACTCTACTATAATATATAATCTACTCGTGGGAATGTGTCTATTGCTATGCCACGCCGTGTCCTCAGGATTAAATATCTAGACTAAATCTATCAGTTCCAAATAGAGCTATTCTCCCTGCTGTGATTGTTTACCGAGAGTATACAAAGGCCTTTACCTAAAAACCTGATTCCACTTGACCGGCCTAGAGTCGCTAGTCACGACAAAGCAGTCGCCGCCGCCTGGTCCACACACTGGTCAACACACTGGTCCAAGCATTGACCACAGCCGATCGATGGTCGCCAGACCTTGAGGACAATCATTGTCATAATAACAATAGTTATTCACCCAATCCCCTCTCTCTCTCTGTCTCTCTGTCTGTCTGTCTTTGTCTCTCTATCTCCGTCTGCCTCTCTCTCTGTCTCTCTCTATGTCTGTCTCTTTCTCTGTCTGTGTCTCTCTCTGCCTCTCTCTATGTCTCTCTCTTTCTCTCTCTGTCTCTCTTTCTTTCTCTATCTGTTTATGTTTCTCTCTCTCTCTCTCTCTCTCTCTCTCTCTCTCTTTCTCTCTCTCTGTCTCTCTGTCTCTCTCCCTCTGTCTGTCTCTTGATCTCTCTCCGTCTCTCTCTTTCTCTCTCCCTGTCTCTCTCTCTCTTCTCTTCATGTCTCCCTCTCTCCTGGCCACACAACACACACACCTCACTCACAAACATACCTCCAGGCGACAGCAGACATCAGATAGACTTACCGCGTACCGCTACTCTCGACTTCCACCCGAGCGCTTTTCAGTTATTACAGTTTACCACGGTAGAGATTCCAATATCCCTGGCATGGAATTCAATAATCGCTGACCTAAACAGTCTCTATCTAGACGGCTCTTACAAGAAATAGTGGCTCTGTCTGTCTGCACTGCCTATCGCTGCATTCTTCTGTTATACATTTGGTCATTGTTTCGCTCTTTTTCTCTGGCATAGTTTGTGAGAGAGGGCAATGTGTCTATTGTGAAACTGCCATTTTCCTGTAGGAGTTGTCAAAGTATAGAGTCCATAATCCCTGAAATTACTTAGAATACTTTCTAACCAAGGACGTGTTTTACATGTTGAACATACCTGTTCTTGTAGGTTAATATACTTCAAGGTGGTTGTATGTAGTGCTCTGTGGTATCAAAAGGTGTTCATTTTCCTGTAGTCACTTGTCCTTTTTTTCTTTTTACTTCCTGTGGTATTGTCAGTCACTCCCATTTCTCTGGAGTGATGGTCCGTTTACTGATTGGAGCTTGGACTGGATTAGTACCATTCTCTAAAAGTAGATTGGATTGTTTCGTCCATTTTAATTATTTTCGCAGTAGCACTACTGCCTGCAAGTAGTTTTCCACCCCGATTGTAAAGCAGTATTTTTGTGTTTCGTTGTTGATTTGTGTGTGTGTGTGTTTTATGTCTCCTTTTACAATATCTAAGCATACACTTCTGTTAACTTCTCATGCGGTCCTTGGGCTAGGTAGTGTGGTGTCAAAGAACATAATATATTGTAGCTCAGAGGATTGAAAATTGAAGAGTGAAGACATTGCTTACCTTTATCGATTATCTGTGTTTTCGCCTTCAAGATACATCGTATATAGGGCTTACGCTGTGCGCCATGATATCTCATCAACCTTTACGACGACATTTGAAATGTGACTCAAGGACTGTATCATCACTCGAATCGTGGACATTCAATTTAATATAATTATTAGATGTGTCTGGAAAATCACGCAACCTCAGGATTCTGTACAAAGGTATAAAGTGGTAAAACGACGCACCATAGAGCGGCTTTACTGGGTCGCTCAGCATGCGTCGCGAGTCTGTAGGGGATAGAGACCGGAGGATGAATCCCCATCGGAACGTGTTCAGACACCACTCGTTCGCGGGTCCGGACCGCTCCATCTACTCGCCCATCAAGAAACTCCAGAGGAACTCCTCCTCCTTCTCCTTCAAGGTACTGGTTAGTTTGAGATTGAGACATTGTATTAAGACAAAATTATTATTACAAGACCACAGATTGCTCCCTGAACCCACGCCTCGCTCTTTGCGTTTGTAAAAGAATGCGCACCAAGGTGCTGGATTTGTGCAACCAACTGAAGTATCCCTCTGTCTGATATTATTTCAGTCTCTTAAGCTTAAAAGGGTGACTACCATCACATAATAATTCTATTTTTAGACTGTCTCCTAAGTCTGTTCACCAGCACCGTTTCGTTCCCAGAGCTGACTTGACTTTGTAGGCTGTGTTATTACAGTAACAGTGTCTGTAGGAACAATAGTGCGTTCAGTAGTGGTAGTTTCATGGGCAAGATTTAATTTGCGCGTTTTTGTTATTATTTTATATAAAACCAGATACTGTGCCTCACAATCTACGACCGTGGTAATAACAGAGAGTGTGAAAAAGCGAGAGGCGAGACTTTTTACGGGGAGGATTTTGCTAATGTGGATTCGGATAATTAAGGCGGATGTTTCCTTTTTTAACCTAAGTAAAAACCCTATGAAAATATGTCAACGGCCTTTATTTCAAAGAAGGAGTAGAGCTCTAGATCTCGTGGCGTTAGCGCTTTGAGCTCTGTTTGTGAAAGTCTTAAATCTCTTGTAATCCCTTTCAAAATTGCCTTACCAAGTACCGCACGTCCAAAGTCGCAGAAAGCTCACAACTCGTCTCAAGATGTTATGCGGATAAAAAATCTTAAGATGGGTTGTACGCTTACGACTCTTTGAGCTTAATTCACTATCTCATCATTTTGTGAAAATTACGTGACACATTATATCCATACTTTTGACAGATCATAGCCCTCTGTCATTAGGGACAGGAAAGAAACCCTCTCTCGCCGGTAGAAATAATGAGAAGAAAGCTCCAGTAATTTAAAGATGACCTGAGCTTGCCATTAATTTGTCTAGATCCCTACAAAGATGTCTGAAGGGGCAGAAAGATGGTCAAAGATTGAAAATGGGCGAGAGAGAGGTAAAGACTCAAATAAGAGGGGGGACATAAAGCAAGACGAAGAGAGTGAATGAGAGAGTGTGTGATAATGAGAGAGTTCGACAGAGAGAGGGAGAGTGACGTAAAGTTAGAGGTAAAAAGAAGCAGCAAAACGTAACTATAATTATATTCTTTTATAACTCTGTAATACAAAAAAATTGAAACATTCTTTCTATGGGCCTTTATAATAAGGAAGCCCTGTCATTTTCATTACACGTATTGATTACAAGTATGTCTCGGTTTTATGTTTGTTTTTGTTTTTATGTTTTGTGTGTGTTTTTGTTTGTTTTTGTTGTTGTTGTCGTTGTTGTTGTTGTTGTTGTTGTTGTAGTTGTTGTTGTTGCTGTTGTTGCTGTTGTTATTGTTATTTTTTTTTTAAATGGCAACCCTTTTCAGTGCAACCTGGATATGGAATAAAATGTGTTATGTTGAATTAAGTATGATCAGCCAACATGTTAGAATGTCTGTGATGAGTGCGAATCAATAGGACACGCTGGTGTAGGTTTACACGACTCAGACATCACGATCTCTCAGTCATACTATTATTCGTTAAATTTTGATTTATCTACGCAAGGATATGGCTGTCAAGTTTTAACTTTGTGATTGTTACCCTTCCCCTCCTCCTCCTCCCCTTCCCCTCTGCCTTTCTCCACACTTTGTATGTCTACTTACATTCTTATCTGTTTGAAGTCGTCTCGTTACATTTGACCAGCTCTTGCCAAACAAAAACTTTACGCTTCATTGTTTATTACCGGTACTTTTAAAAAGGAATAGTCTTTAGTTTGAAAAAACGTTGAATTATCATATTTAATAACCTGAAGAAATAAACAAACAAAGACCCGACGCAATTAAAATGAACCAAGAAAAAAAAATGACGTCTTCTTTAAAAAATTATCTTAATAGGTAATATAAATGGAGACAGTTCATGCTTGTTTTCAAGGTAAAGTATTTCCTATCTCCCTGTGTCTCTCTCTCTCTCTTTCTCTCTCTCTCTCTCTCTCTCTCTCTCTCTCCCTCTCTCTCTCTTTCTCTCTCCCTCTCTCTCTATCTCTCTCTTTTGTCTTTCTGTCTCTCCCTCTCTCTCTCTATCTCTGTTTTGTCTATCTGTCTCTCCCTCTCTCTCTCTCTTTCTCTCTCTATCTCTCTCTCTTTCTGTCCATCTGTCTATCTGTTTTTCTGTTTCTCCCTCTCTCACTCTCTCTCTCTGTCTCTCCCTCTCTCTTTCTCTCTTTCCTTCTCTCTTTCTGTCTGTCTGCCTCTCTTCTTATTTCCACTTGCCTTTTTGTCTTTCTTTCTCCCTCCAACAATCTCTAACCCGTCCATCGTTCCAACGTATCCCCAGGACCGAGAACGCCAAGACCAGCTGAACGAGCTCCTGGGACGCTACAGCACACACGGGTTGCCGCCCCTGCCCGAGTTGCTGGCCCTGGGCAGACCCAAGCTGGACGACTCCAGTCTGGTCATCCTGGAGCTGGAGCCTCGGTGGCAGTCTATAGTGGACAGTAATACGGTACGTGCCTGGTTCGTCTCACTGTTGGTATAGCATAATTATCATCATCGTTATTATCTTCACCGTCATTTTCATCATCTTCATTATTATCTTCACTTTATACAATCATTGTCATCCTCATCCTCATCATCATCATCATCATCATCATCATCATCATCATCATCATCATCATCATCATCATCATCATCTTTATAATTATCATTATTATCATCACCAGCAACATTGTCATCATCATCATTACCATTATCAGAATAATAATCGTTTTCTTCTTTATCATTTCGATATTATCATTGTCATAAACAACACCACCAACGTCAAATTCATTATCACCATCATCGTAATAACTATTACCATCATGATCGTCACCGTCATCATTATTATACATAGGCTTTGATGTTTGATCTTTGACCTGATCTTAGCGGTACATAATGCAACAGAGGTCCTTGTGAGTCTGCGTATTCTTTGTATAACATATTTTGGAAAGACGTCAGTCTTGCGATCTTTCCGCATAATGGCCTAGATCTAGTTGTTGACTTTTTGGACGTTCAGGAATGGACTGAGAATCAAAACTAACCTAGGGTCTTGGCCTTTGGCCTTATAATATCTTTCTAGTAATGCTTAGACGTTGAATTCTTGAACTGTCTTTTGACCGCCCTCTCTCTACAGAACATGACGAAGAAACAACAGGAGCATCAGGAGGCGGTGTGGGAACTCTTGCAAACAGAGGTGTCTTACATCAAGCAGATCCGAGTCATTATCGATGTAAGTCTGTTTGTACCAAAATTATGAATTTTTAAAAGCCATACAAATAAGCTGGCATAAATATATATGAACTGTTCGTATTTGTGTTAAAACATCACATAAATTTCTTAGTACGTTCAAATATAATGTTGTTGTAAACATAAAATTGTGATTTCATTTCAGTCGCCTAGATTTATCTTTATAATATCAATACATTTCTTAGATTAACTTTCAGTGATGACTAAAACCTTTAAACACCCCAACTTTCCTTTTAATAATTATGATTCAAAACATCTAATGAAACCCCCCCCCCCCAAAAAAAAAAAAAAAAATCATGCAATGTTTTTTAAACATGGTTTTTAGCAATTGAATCAATGTGGAATTTTCACAAATTATTTTAATCGAAGCCAAAGCAGTGTTGCGAGCTTTAACATTTAACGCAGATTATACTGTTAAATGACGTTTGCCTGAGAGTGTCTGTCCTTTTACTATGTTGATTATGAATTGAGCCATGTTTAAAATAAGTTTTAGATACAGAGAGAACTAGGTAGACAGACAAACAATAATAATGCAAAAACCTTTTTTTCTCATAGAGAACGATTTTACTGTACAGAGAGAACAAAGAAAAAAAGAAGTTGGATGAAACAAAGCAGAAGGTAAAAAAAGAAAATTACAATTCAAAGGGAGAGTATAACACAAAAGAAGATAACTTATTTCAACAGAGAGAGAGAGAGAGAGAGAGAGAGAGAGGGAAGAGAGAGAGAGAGAGAGAGAGAAAGAGAGAGAGAGAGAAAGAGAGAGAGAGAGAAAGAAAGAGAGAGAGATAGGGGGAAAAGAGAGATAGAGGGAGAGAGAGCAAGAGAGAGAGAGAGTGAGAGAGAGAGAGACTTAAATAGACAGACTAATAAAGACATCGTCATCCTACAAGGAAACAAAATTTATACAGTCACAGACAGAGAGGTTACACAATTTAAACAGACAAAATAACGTTTTTGCTGGTTACTGTTGACTATACAGACTTTAGTTTTGATATGCAGTGTAGGAGAATCGAAAGTTTGAAAATGGCAATACGTCCATTTCCATAGTTAATTTCACTTAAACAGGACAGGAGTCCAGGTATCCCCGCCCTGTCAGGTGTGTGGCAGCACATGAACTGTCAGACGTCAGTCTTGGGGTCCGTCTACATTATAGCCTGTAGCGTGCTGACGTTGTGCATTACGCTCAACTCAACCTTCCCACACCCTCCAATCTCCGCCCTATGTAGTCTCCATAGCTAAGTCCACGCCAAGGCTTCAGTGTCTGTTATTGATACAGGGTAATGACAGTCAATTGCCCCTAAAGTCCTGGTGAAGGGTTTGCACGGCCTCCAAAGGCGAAGTGTAGCCGTTGCAAGTTGACATTTCACGCTTTGCGGTCGACTCGCTGACATCGGATGGCATAATCACGTACGTCACGTCCCTTAGGTCTGGGTTTTTCCGATAGGTACTTTGGCCGCAGGTCTAGGGTAGTTATAGTTATACTTGGACGTCGGTGCACATTTCCTCACATCTCGTCTTCGTTTTGTTGTGGGTCACGTTTCCGCAAGGCGTCTATTATTTTCTTCCTCTAGTTTTCCGAACTGGTCAGTTTTGCCCCTCCCCCTGTCAAGGCTGTAAAACCTGGCTTAGCGCTAGCTCGTTTGCCTGGCGTGGTCAGAAAATCCCTGAGATTTGAGCAGGCATCAGGTTACATGTTTGATCAGACGGGCGTTGGTCACGGTCACCTCAGGGATAGAGAGATGGCTCGACGATGGGTGAGAGATGAGGGAAAGAAGGAACGGAGGTTAATTTTGAAAGATCTGATTTTAGAAAGGGAATTTGTTGGAAAGATATACACGGTGGAATGGAAGGTAGAGATATATACCAAAATTACAACAACAAAAAATAGAGAGAGAGAGAGAGAGAGAGAGAGAGACGGAGAGAAAGACAGACAGGCAGAGAGACAGAGAGAGAGAGAGAGAGAGGGGGAGAGATAGATGGGGCTTGAGCTGTCAAAGAATGTAGACAGTGCTCTGTCAAAGAATATGGGACATACTTTTATTCACCATCATTAGTCTGGTCGCCCTCATTTTTACCTTTTGATCCTAACATAACTATTTAACACAAATACCACTCTCTCCGTATCTCCCCAACCTCCTCTTCTCCAGATTTGGGGTGGGGGGGGGATGGGCGGCCCTGGGGTGCAACATCAGCTTCGACGCAGGATGTCCGTTGTTTCAGCCCCACTCTGGCTACTAGTCCCCTAATGGTTAAATCGGTGTCTGTTTAATGTGACCACGGTCTCCCCGCACTGTCTCTCTGTGGCAGACGTTAGTCTTGTGGCTCGTCCACTATTATAGCCTACATAGTGATGACATTGGAATCTAAGCAACAACATTTATTTCCCCTCCAGATCGAGACGGAGCGCCTGTTCAGTAACATCGACAAGATCTTCGAGTGCAACTGCCTGTTCTGGCAGGAGTACCTTCTGCCCGTGCTGGCCAGGTCCAGGGAATCGCGCCAAAGGCTGGACCCTCTGGTGGCCAAGGAAGGCTTTGTTGTCCACGTAAGTCCAGCTTAATCTTCAGTCCAAAACATTCTTTGTCTTCGTCTTAATATGTACTGGTGTAATGGCACTAAGCTCACACACATGAGCCTGAAATGAGTTGTACAAAATAAAAGTAAACCATTCTTAACGTAAGTTAGCTTGACCTCCATTCCAAAACATTTTTGTCTTCGTATAAATTTGTACTGGTGTAATGGCACTAAGCTCACACACACATGAGCCTAAAACGAGTTGTAGAAAATAAAAGTAAACCATTCTTTGCGTTTTCAATTGCGTTATAGTTTCGAGGAATTAGTATTACATTTAGAAGTGATCTCATTTTCACGATGATTCATGAAAATGTTATAATTCTTGGAAATATAGCCATGTTCAAATGCCTCTCCTGCAAAAGTACTAATGTATAACTAACCCTAGAACCTATTAGGTATTTATTAGAAGGACTTAGGACTATAATCCAAAATCACAATTATTTACTTCTCCACCGAGTTACATCTATCTATATAAAAAAATTCTAAGTGTGTCATTTCAATAATATTGCAACATTCCATAAAGAATCTGTATTATTGCAATATTTCAAATTCAACGAACTATACTGTTCTCGGCTAATAAACAGTTTTCTGCTGTTTTCTTTTATCCTTCCTCAGTTTCCAATCTTGTTCCAAGTGTACTTTAAATATTTCATCGAACACAAGTCCTGCCTTGAATACGCCAAGTCTCGCATGGAGAACTCAGACCTCTTCAAAACGTTTATTAGTGTAAGTAGAAGGGTAAAACCCAATGGCCTGAGAGCCTGTTTTGTTAGTCTCTTCAAAAGGTTTATTGATGTAACTACAGTACGTAAAATAGCATCAGATTTTTTTAAGTTGATTGGGGCATTAAAAACCTGGAGATATCATTCTGAGAAAATCACATCGATAGACTTAAAATAGATTAAAATGAGTTCGAGTGCGGTGAGGAAGAAGGTGGGTGGAGGAGAAAGAAAGAGCATTTTTTTCTGATGTGAACGTCGTCTATAATATTTTCTTCTTTCATTGGGATATTTATGCGATATTGATGTTTTGAAATATCGCTCATCCAAAGGACATGTAGAATCAACATGTTATGTCATTAGGGGTAAAGAGGTTTGCCTATCGGTCTGCCTGTCTATGCTTTAACATATTTATTTTTAGAAACCCTATATTCATACCCTTTTCATGTCTCTCAAAATCTTTATTTGGTCAGATATTCACACCTTTCCTCAAGTTTCCAAACATCTATATTTAGAGGCTAATCTGTTTAGA
>RQTK01000472.1:221185-251740 GCA_003991915.1 Elysia chlorotica
CAAAGCCTGGTTGGACAGGTTCAGGGACGCACAGGTCAGAACATGAGCTTTGTTATGTAGCGTTTAAAGGAAGCACCATATTGGTTATATTGTAGGCAGGGTCTAAAATTAACGTCTGACAAGTTTACATGCTACCACACACAAAACTGGGCATAGGAGTCCTGACGAAATTGGACAAATAAATTTTTGAACGATCGTGGGTTTTGAACTGGGAATCTCCTGACTGGGAAAACAACGCTTTACCACTTGAGCCACTTCGCCCGCTTTGGAAGAGAGAAGATCCCTTCAATTTTAACATCTCCTGGATTTCACAGAAAGACCATAGACGACGACGGGTCCCAAAATTAACTCTCTCCTCATAGGTCTATAAATGCCAGGCAGACAGTGCGGGGATAGACTTCTGTCCCGAGCGATAAGATTAAATTGATACCTATCCAACACGTAGAGCACGAAATTCTGAAGATAAACTTGTCTGATCGTGGGATTGAACCGGATTGAAGACCAACCGTTACCTTTTGCCCCATCTCCCCACTACTCTCCAATCTCCCCCCCCCTCCCCACGACCTCACACAACGCAGATCAAGCTGTCTTATTGAAAATAACGCTTTTTATTCAATGACACAACATTTGTTTAAAACGTAAGGTAAAAACGTTTAAGTGTATAGAAAAAGAACTTGATAACGTCTGATCATGTCAGCAGTTATTGTCGATATTAAAGATTAATGTGACTTTAAAACTAAAATGTTCTTTATTGATCATACACCATCCACGATATTCTGATGCTGTAAATACGAGCAATAAAATGGAAATACGGAACAAGTATGAAAATAATCACAACCTCACAGGTTTTTTTTAAATACATAGTACATATATCTATTTTTTTTTGGGTAATGAAACTAAATATTGATTGTTGGTTGGTAGCACAGCGAGATTACAAATTAGTAAAACTATAACAATGTTTATTCAAAGTCATGTTCAATAACATTAACACTTTGTAATCTTTCCATGGCCAACAGAAAGACTTCAAGCACAAAAAAATCCTGGAAAGTGCCGAGCTAGAGAGAATCCGCCTGATCGCCTCACAGGAAGAGGTCCACTACACCCCCATCATATCCGTGCCGAGCGACCTTGACCTTCCATCATCCTCCGGGTTTCCCCGCTCGGAGAGCATGGAGTCGGCAGACCGGTTCATGCCGAACCTCCTCCTGTCCCCCCAGGGTGACGATGGATACGGGAAGCTTCCAGCAGACATTGGACGTTCAGGATCCACGGGAGATATATACGGTCAACTTCCACCAGTGGCAGCAGCAGCCACAACTGTCGCTGGCTCGAACTTAACGACATCAGCCTTTGCATTATCTTCCTCTTCTTCATCCTTACCCCAAACTTCAATAAGCAACGGAGTAAGTACTGACTCTTCCTTTGTGTCTTCGAGGCCGCCGCCGGTTCCTGGATCAATAGACAGGACATTCTCGGCCGGAGGGAACAACAGCCTCCCGATGGGCTCCCCTACCTCCTCCCTCATGCCATCCCAGCAGGGCGGGGCCCCGACTGTCCACAAACCTATCCAGGCGTGTCGCTCTGTCCCCAACATCCAGGTCGGTAACGAGGTCGCTGGGCCTGGCCTCTCCAGCAGTCTCCCACAAACTCTTCCAGCTTCCAACAGAACAGGCAACAATTCTAGGGGTCCTTCGATACCGCCATCGTCATCGCCTGTAGTACAACATAAGACAATTATCAATGTGCACACAAATACGGACAACAGGGGTGGAAGCGTCTATAACGGTGGACATCAGCAACAACAACATCAGCAGTTTTATAGCCAACAGAATCAGGTTCAATCGTCGTTCTCTTCCATCCCATCATCTCATTTACCTTACACAAACCACCCAGACCAAACTTCGCAAGCCAATATTGACATATCCGTGTCGCAAATTTCCTTTGGAAATTCGCCTGTGGCTGGTGACCCGAGCATCGTGTCTGAAGAGGATGAGTTATCCCGCATGAAGCTGGCGTCACGGCGCACGTCCCGGGCCGAGAAGCGCTACCACACGGCCGACTCCATCACCGACATGAAGCCTAGCCAGGAGAAGGACGCGTCCATCCACAAGCGTCTGTCGTGGCGCGCGGACGTCCAGGTGGTGGACAACAAGAACCTGGGCAGCCCCAGCAAGGCGCTCAGCACGGACTCGGTGCGCAGCTACCCGTCCTCTAGCGGGGTCAGCTCCACGGGCTCGCTCCACCTCAACCTGGAGAGCGACATCAGCGAGGAGTCCGAGGTCTCCGGCTTTGGCGGCAGCGGCGAGGTAGGCATGGCGAGTCCAACTCGCGGGAGGACCATGTTCACAGTGGGTGACAGCATGTCGGACTCGCAGTACGTTTGCCCAGATAATGTGGACAGCAACTTTGATGTCGCCAATAACAACAACAACAGAAACGTACAGCAAGGCCGAACTGAGTATTTAGAGGTGGATGAAGACGACCTCTCTTTGTCAGACTCGTCTCAAGGTCGATCGAAATCCACGCCAGACCTGGTGACGATGTTCAATAACACGCTTCATGTGAGTGAGATGGAGGATGGGATTGCGTCGGTCGCGGTATCCTCAGATGGTTTCAACAGGAAGCTCACCCATGCAGATATTCTCAAAATGAAGAAACTTAAACATCAGGTTCTCTACGACGCCAATGTCGAATCCTCGTAAGTGTGTCAACTACTTCTATACTTTACATTTTTTTTTATTTGTTATTGTCCTTTTCATCGATACGTATAAATTGTAATTGAACAATGATTTGCATAACTTTTTTCACTTTTAAAATAGTTTAAAAAACACTTTTCACAAACAAACAACGTTTTGACGCTATTGGTCTTAAGTCGGAAATATAATACACTAGCCATGTCACTTTAAAAATGTGTAAATGGTTGGTTTGGAAAAATTAATTGTGAATCTAATCATTTATATTTCATTGTTCTTTAGGCTTGCCAAGCGATCTTAGGCGGTTTCAGAGTCACAATTTAGGTTCAAACTCATATTCCACTGCTCCTGTTATTAAAGTCTATAAAATTTCAGTTACGTATTTAGCTCAAGTAAATAATATTTTTCCCTTCATTTTCTTTTCCAGGGAGGTGTAGCTAAATCCTGATCCAGTTCTAACCATGATTGCTCATCGAATCTTGCCACATAACTCTTTTCTGATCACAAGGATGGATAACGGAGTAAGGGCAGCCTTGTTCAAACGCAGTTCAGCTCTCTTCATACAATCATCTACAATGACGTGCAGTTTCAGAATCCAAATTTTCTGATGGGATCATCTTACAGGATACGGCAAAAGACCTCAAGAACGTACATTTAGTGAAAGGTTTCACTGTTTTCAAAGTGCAAACACTGTAAATTTTCTGCGCAGGATCAAAACATCTTGCAATAAAGACACGGACAGTCACTAAACATATCTAATCACACACTTACACAAGTACAAAAAGCCAAAGATTCAACTCTTTGGGTAAATCAGCTGGTTCAGATCTACACGATGTACACCGACTGCTCGCATGGGATGAACACATCTTCCTTTCTAGTAAAAAGAATTGTGTTGAACCGTAGCAGTTTTCACAGATAATTACAGGCTTTGTGACAGGCCGATATCGTGTGACATAACCACGCCCCTCCAGCATAGTGACTCATTGGCTCTGTAAATCTAGGACAGAGCTATAATTGGACGCCCGTGCAGATTCACTTACCTATCAGTTCCGGTTTGGCTACGGGCCCCATTCACGCAAGGTCCCTATTGTTTTGGACCTCAGCAGCCTCCACATTTTACTCCTGTATTCCTAGCACCATGGCCTGAGGGCATGTTATTCTGGATTGCAAAAGCCGGGTCTTGAGTGAAAGATGCATGGACCTTCATGGATACAATCTTTAATGTACAGATGTGTCCATTATAATAGCCTGCCTTGTAACTGCAGGTAGCCGATATGCAGCCTCAATATTAGTGGGGAAGTATAAATGTGAAGGAACCTGCATCCTTGTAGATAATTGATGCTAAATAGACAAAACAATAGGATTTGTATTACAGTCTATCCGCTGTATAAGATGATTCAGGCTCACTGGCTAATCAATTTTAATGGACCTGCTTAATCCAACAGGAGCACAAAGGATACCTGAATCAACTGGATTTTACAATGTACTTTGCCCATAGCTTTTTTGAGTGTAGTCAATTCAACTGTACATACATATTATTTACATAAATCATGTTGAAAATTATATCGCGCACAACTCTACCACGTATTGAAGGATTAATTTCCCTGACTTTCAACAGTATGGTATATGACATTTTACTGGATCTATCACGACCCGAGGGAAGTATTTTTACTCCACCTTGCGAAGAATGATTGAAATCCATAGGTATCTATATTGTTATTGTAAGAAATCGTTGCTTTGCCTTCCCCTACACGTCTCTGTTAATGTACCCATATTTCTATCTCTTAAAGCTTGACTTCTGTTGTTGTTTTCTTAACTTAGTAAGAATTGGAATTGAAGAGATTTAGGTGTCAACTTCAACTGTAAACGTTTTCGTTATTTTACTGCTGGTTTTATATTTCTAGATTGCTTGTTATACTTGACTGATTGTCCTCCATATGTCGAGCTCATTTGAGAATGTTAATAATGGCTTAAATTAAGTGCAGTGTTATTTAGTGGTACTTTGCTGATCAGGTGTGTGTTTTTTTCTGTTTGAGAGAAAACTTTACGCTGATTTGAGAAACGTAGCTTCTTGATTAGTATTTTGTTGAAACAATTATTCTATTGTTAAATTTCATCATTGCCTTGAGGGTTTTTAACAATTTATTAAAATCATTTAAGAAAAAAAATGCATTGTAATTATTTTCACATGAGGATGCAAAGGCTAATCCAAATTGAATAGGAATTTTTCCTTTAGGAGGGCTGTATGGTGAATCACTTTTTTCCACAGGCTTCATCTGTATTGACCACAGACTCTGTGAATACAAGTATTAATCTTCCAGACAGAAAGTGTTCTATACTATATCAGATCGTTAACTGACCTAGGTTCTTTAACTTATTTTACAGTATTCAGTATGTAAGTGTGGGTATCTGTGCGTGTGTGTGTGTGTGTGTGTCATGAACATGTACTTTTTGAAATATGATAACTTTTACTTCTTGCAAACTCTTAATAAATCATGCAATGTTTTTTAAACATGGTTTTTAGCAATTGAATCAATGTGGAATTTTCACAAATTATTTTAATCGAAGCCAAAGCAGTGTTGCAAGCTTTAACATTTAACGCAGATTATACTGTTAAATGACGTTTGCCTGAGAGTGTCTGTCCTTTTACTATGTTGATTATGAATAGAGCCATGTTTAAAATAAGTTTTAGATAGAGAGAGAACTAGGTAGACAGACAAACAATAATAATGCAAAAACCTTTTTTTTCTCATAGAGAACGATTTTACTGTACAGAGAGAACAAAGAAAAAAGAAGGTGGATGAAACAAAGCAGAAGGTAAAAAAAGAAAATTACAATTCAAAGGGAGAGTATAACACAAAAGAAGATAACTTATTTCAACAGCAGACTATCTTCCTTTCTTTACCTTATTTTAGATTTCCCTTTTTTCCTAAATTTTTTCCCTAAATAGGAAAAAAACACAACTTTTAATTTGTTGTTATTTTTTCACGTGATGTTGTTGTTATTTTTCCCTGTGATGTTGTTGTTATTTTTCCATGTGATGCTCACTACATTTCAATTAAGTCCTGTCGCCTGTTACTTGTTCTCTTGTTTTACACACTTATGTTTCCAGTTCTTTGGTGATATTCTTTTACTATAGTGTTATATTCTTTTGGTCTAAAGTCCTTTATGCTTGTTCAGTGAAGCTTTCAACAGAAAAGAGGCACTCATGTTTCATACTTATAATGTGTAATGTTTTTAGTATACTAAAGTTTGGTGTTTTGTACATGATACGTTTGATATTGTTTTATGGGAAATACACATTTTGTTTTAATATTGTTGTTATGTTCCAAGCATTATGTAAAAATGCATGTAAGTATAAACATACATGTGCTATTCCCACAACTGATGAGAAGACTGTTAAATCAAGCACTGTGATACGACAGCACAACTTTAAATTTATGTCAATATTTTATATGTACATAAACAAGTTTACCATTATGAATTAAGAACAATTTTGAGCGCAAAACTTTGATTGATGCAGATAAATAATTACATGTAGTCTGTACTAAGTTATCGCTAATAATTGTTATGTTACAAAACAAAGTGCAATGAGCGCTCTCATCGCAATTACAAAGTTGCGGTTCGGACCCAAACCACAGCATGTGCCTTGGGAAAGTTTGTTCAATTTACATTTACCTCACCAAGAGGCTGATTGGATAGATGGATGGGTATTTAACTTTAGCTCCTGACATTCTGTGTGCTGGATGAATTTTATTGTCTATCCCCTGTGAAGGCATATCAGGGAAAACTGTCGTCAAAGTTTTTTTAATAAAAGAGGCAGAAAAACAAACAGCCTTTGTTAAGGGGTGGGGAGTGCCATAGTGGTATCTCCGTCTTGTCTTGTGTGTGACAGAGCATAAAACTGACAAACGTCAGTCTCGGGGCCCGTCCACACTTTAGCCTATATAGTGCTGACGTTGGACGTTAAACCATTACAATAAAAAATTGTGATCATACTAGCCTGGTTGTGATCCTTTGATGCTGACATGCTAACAGAAACAAATCGTTTTCTACTTAGCTAAGTGTCTGTATAATGTGATCTGCTGGGAAAGAAGTCATGGCGTCCCCCATCTGTCTCATTGTAGCAGCACGCGAAAAAGTGTCAGACTTTTAGGTCTTGGGGCACGTCGCCGTATAGGACTCTCTTAGAGAACTAAGTTTAGGTTGACCGTGAAAAACATGCTTTGGTAATTCCAAGCTATATTGTTTTTAAAATTAGTTGCACCTATATGAGAGATGTAGTTTTATTATTGCGTATACGTACTTCACGAATAAAGTTTTAAAATTGAAATTTATCGATGTCACGCGGTTTACTAATAAAAATATGAGGCTTATGGGGAACTTAAACTCAGCAACACTTAAACACCAGTTAATGTTAACTAGTTACATTTCACATTGGAATCCAAGCTATCGCCTAGAGCTTTATATCAGCATTAATGTTGAGTGCATGATTCACGTGTATCAAAGCTAGCTCAGCTTTACCTGAAAGTCTAGTGTATTGTTAGATGTTGTAATGGGTATCTGGCGGGTGGTTATTTCGAGCTTCTTTCTGCAATAAATAGTACCAACGGATTATCGTACATTTGATTTATTACTAAAAATTGTCGCTGTAGGTTATCTAAAGTATACCGGAGTAGAATGTGTGATTATTTTTTAAGAAAAGGGGAGGGAGGAGGACTTTATTATAAATATGCATGAACTGACTTTGTCGGGTATTCTCTGCTGCAATAAGATAAGTATGTTGTACATGTACTGTCTATTTGAGATGAAGTCATGTATGTAACACGTTGGTATTTGGATGAGTTGTTTTTCCACAGACAACGTGTTTCATTTTAAGGAGCAATTTAATAATGTGAATGTGTATAGTTTCTCGCACAATTTAATCGTTTAAATACGTTGCAAATAGTGATGTAAATACCTAAATGATTATTTTCTACACACATAAATGAGCTGATTTTTTTTAAATATTAATAATTTTTATTTTGCGCAATGTACATGTAATCATAACAATCAATATTAATATGGTAATGAAAATTCAAAAGGATTCAAATAAGACAAGTAAAAAATTACAAAGTGTTTGTTGCGTCATTTTATACATGTTTCAGTTTTTTTTTATAACAAATTGACAGAACGCGTGTGGGCACTGATTGAAACCTCGTGGGACCGCCTTGTTCACAAACTACATAAATAGTACCTTGTGTTTGTTCGGTGTTATGGGCAGCTGAGTAGCAATTGTCGTAGTCCTATAGTCTTTGGTAAAATTGCTAGGTATTATTGGCACCTGTCTAAGAGAGAAGACTAGTTCCCTACGATGTGCATTATTAAATGAGCAAAAGAAAATAACAACGAATGATCTTAGAAAAAAAGAATGATAATCTTATTATGATGGAGCTAAGCCTAAAATTGATAAAGTATAGGCTTTTTAGCGTAAGGAAAGATAATTCTAAAGATAATTGCAATGCATTATTAAAGTGTACTATGTTTACGTGGGCATAATCTTTAAGCTATGCAAACACTCATTAATTTTCTCATTTAAGCATATTGAGTCCAACAATGAGAAGAAAACGATAAGCCATCCGACATTTTAATGCACCAATGGACGGAATATTAATAATAATAATAATAATAATAATAATAATAATAATAATAATAATAATAATAATAATAATAATACAGGATCAAATTCATTATTACTTTGTAATCTTTCCATGGTCTACAGAAAGACTTCAAGCACAAGAAAATCCAGGAAAGTGCCGAGCTAGAGAGAATCCGCCTGATCGCCTCACAGGAAGAGGTCCACTACACCCCCATCATATCCGTGCCGAGCGACCTTGACCTTCCATCATCCTCCGGGTTTCCCCGCTCGGAGAGCATGGAGTCGGCAGACCGGTTCATGCCGAACCTCCTCCTGTCCCCCCAGGGTGACGATGGATACGGATACTGATAGATATAGACACACAGAGAGAAACAGAAGTTCGGAAAGTGTTTAAATAGGCATAGCAAGGAAAACCAGACTAAAAGAGAGAGAGAGAGACAGAGAGAGAGAGAGAGAGACAGAGACAGACAGACAGACAGACAGACAGGCAGACAGACAGACAAGAAGACATAGATATAGAAAGGTTTGGCTTTAGTTCGGTTCTTGGTTCCTTGTGGCCCTTAGATCAGCACTGTCGCTAACGGGCTCCTACACTAACATCTGGCACTTGAGAGCAGTGACATTAGGACTTCTTTGTATTAGGTTAACTATGTTAAAAAAAAAGAATATTTCATTAGCTCACGTAAAAAAATAAACAAGTGAGCACAAAACGTAATGTATCCTCTTACCCCACCCATTAAGAAAAATAACAAAAACATGTCAAAATATAAATGTATATTAATAATCTACAAAATCGAACCTTAAAATGTTAGTGCCATCCTAATTTAATGTAGGTTCAAGTTTACAGTACACAACAGCAAAACTGAATGAAAATTTTCCAAAAACTTTAAAAAATTCAAGAGGCATTTCTTATTTTTCTAAAATAAGCAACTTAGGTAAAATGCAGAAAGCAATATTAATGAATAGCTAGTTATTGAAAGCTTATTGTTTGCAGAATGATTATGTTGCCTAACAAAGATCCTTCCAGATGAAGACAATACATGAAACTCACATACTACATTGAAATAATTGTAATGGTGCAGATCTTTACACGTAACTAACAATTTAAAATCATCAAAAAGCAGGTTGTACAAAGCATGATAGGCACTATTACAATAGCCATTGTAAAGCCGTATCGAATAACTTAAAACAACGACCGTTCTTGAGGTATTTTTCTGCTTTCTGCAGCAAACAATGTAGGACAACTAAACAAACATCTGAATCAACATATTATTTTGAATCGTTTCTGTTTAAGAATCGTATGCCTTTAATACACGAGGGCGCTGTGGCCCTAGGGTAGAACATCGTCTTCAGACGCAAAAGTGCCGTGGTTCGAGCCCTTGCAATTTCGCCCCCTTATGGTTGGGTGGGTGTCAGTTAAATGCGACCGGCTGAGACAGGAACCATGATATCCCCCCACTGTCTCCTGTGTGGCAGCACATAAAATAAACACAACGTCAGTCTTGGGACCTGTCCAGAATATAACTTATATAGTGATGAAAATAGATGTGTTTAATTTGAAAGAGCTGGAAAATTTCACTTCAATGATACCTTACTCCATACCAAAGTGCGATCCCAATTTTAAAAAGGCACTATAACAATGTACACAACTCTCTTGTCGATACTCTAAATTCAATTTCTAACAAAATTTCAAATAATTATGTCCCTTTGTTTTTCTGCAAGAATTGATCAGGAGAAATACCACACAAAAAATAATGAAAAATTACTTAATTCAATGAAGACCACTTTAACTACTAGCACTACCACTACCATTACCACTACCACTACTACTACTACTACTACTACTACTACTACTACTACTACTACTACTACTACTACTACTACTACTACTACTAATACTACTACTATGCACACAAAAAATACAAAAAAGTATAATGCAGCTCTAAGAATAAAAAAAACGATACAAACACGTGAGCTTTCGGCCTTAGACCTTCATCAGGCCAAAATAAAGACTAAATTAAAGAAAGAAGAAAAATAATGTCTACGTACACTAAGATTTTACATGTGAAAGTAGAAAAGAGATATACAACAAAAAATAAAGCAGACGAATAGACCATGAAGATAAAAATTCTAAATGTGAAATAAAATCAAGTGTATGGAAGAAAAAAAAATCTAGATCCAAAAAGAGAGTCAAATAATAAAGGTTAGTCGTAAACGGGAAGACGGAGAGAAGAAAGAAGGGTGTGTATGGTGAGAGGTTACCAATACAATTAATAAATGAGAGATAAATCTCCACAACAAATAGTCACATTTTTATACAACTAGTCTAGCTAAAAACAACTAGATTGAACATGTTTAATTGATTATTAATTTACTTTTAACAAGTTCATTTTAGAATAAGTGATCTAGTGATCATTATTTAAGTTTAAGAAATGTGTGTGTCAAGGGCACTACAACCTAAGTTACCACCCCTACCCAAACTTTACAATGGCTGCAGTGCATGTGTCATAAAACAAACTCACTCACTCACTCACTCACTTCATTCACTCACTCACTCACCCACTCACTCACTCACTCCATTCACTCACTCACTCACTCACTCACTCACTCACTCACTCACTCACTCACTCACCTCCAAAGACTTTTTATGGATAGTCTGCTCTGTTGACGGTCATACGCAGACAGCTAACGGCCACTATAGATTGTTTTAACCATAAACATTAAAAAAAGGACGCGATGTTTTATATCCATGGCGACAAAAACAAGACAAAGTAGTTTGGAATTAGGTTGGGTAAATTGTTTTAACTTTATCAGCAAAGCTGTCAAGAAAGAGGATAATGATTGCTTATTCTTTGTTGTCTTCGGGAAACAGATTTATGTAGCTATTGTGGTTTGAAAGAGAGGTTGTTTAGCCAGTCACGTTGTACCAACACCGACCTAACCATTAGGGGATGAAATCGTAAAAAAGAAATGTTTGACCAATCGTGGACTTCCAGGTTGGTAGATGGAAGCCCTATCTCTTGCGCCAGACCATTCCCCCTCCCCCCCCCCTTTTTTTCTGGGTGTGAGGTCGGGGCGGTTAAGAACAGAGATAGGGCTTGAATGAATATGAATTGTGTGTTGGTTAAAATATCTTAAATATCTTGAATTGTATTACCAATGGTATGAATGTTAAAAAGCCCAAAGAATTTGAATATTTTAGGTAGACGTTATTGGTATTGGAAACGTGTAGTTTACTCTTTTGAAAACAAAAAACAGCAACTAGAAAATCATCTTCAATTTCCTTTGTGCTGTTCATGATTTGGATATGTTTAGTAACTGTCAACTATTTAAATGCATTTGAACCGGTGGTCCATTAGTATCGATATAAATAATTATCTAGTCTTGTCTGCTAATCAATTATGTGTTGTATACATTTTTTTCCTTTTAAAAAGAAATATTTTTTTAATAGCAATATAAATAGGGAGGTATTATCTGTGAGCTACAGATTGGGAGCAAGAGAGTTCAGTTGGTAGTTTTCTAAGCTCGCTAGAAGGAGGCCATTTACAGCTCCAAGCAGAAAAATAATGTACCGGTATCTTGAAGATTAGCGAGCTCTCAATGGCACGGTACTCGGCTCCAACTCACGACAGCAAACAAACAATTTAGTGAAATTTCGTCCCCTGCTGGTTGGGTCAGTATAATGACTGTTATCGGCTGAAAAAGGAGTCTTGGTATCCCCGCACTGTCTCTAGGTGACAGCATATTTAATTATAAGATGTTAGTTTTGGACCCCACCGCCTTATATGATTATCCAAGAGAGCTTAGGAGAGAGCATCTAATTTTCTAATAACCTAAAACTTCAAACAAAAGAAAAGAAAACAGCAAATGACGGTTTGTTTGTGGTATGAGTTCGCAAAGCGCCATCAGGACTATCCTTAGCAGAACAGTGGTGCATTCTGATATTTATTGATTAAAAAATTAAATTAAAAAAAAAGTACAATTATGAAATATCATAATTTTGTGAGCTGCAGATAGGGAGTCAGATAGTCCACTACGCAGTGCTCATTAAAGACACAAAAGTTCAATTCGTCATTCTGTAGTCTGACTTGGTCATTATAATTGCTCTTGAGTTTCACGAAGGACAGAGAACTACAATTACCTCTCATTCAGATGGTGTTGTTTTTTTTTTAAACATCGATCTATCCAGGTTAAAATCATTTTATTGTTCACAAGTAATATAATATTGTTTCGCACTCGAATATCCATGTCTTCGAGCCCATAGTTTTTCTGGTCTTAGTGCAAGGGATCTCGATTTCTTTTTTTTACCTTTTTAACAAAGTAAACTGATTATTTGTAGGAACCTAAAGTTTTGATAAAATACAGGGAGAAATGGAAGCCAGCTGAAGTTTGGATCTTTCTACTGCCCAGAGTACTATCCTCTGAGCTGATGGCACAACTCCCCGCCCCCCCAATCCCCACCCCGTCCCGCCTCACTACCTTCCGACCCTTCGCGTGTACACCATATTTTTTAATGTTTGATGATTTGAAAAGCCTCACAAGACATGTAGAGAGGTGTCTTAATAAGGATTTAATCCTAGGTCTTCGCCCTTTTAAGAAAAATGCAAACAAAAGTAAGGACTATAACAGATTTATCACAAGGCCATTCGTCCTAAGGTTTCTTTAAATTTTACAAACGGACTGCCCATGTTTACAATCTCTGTTTCTAATATTCTTCTTTACTAATAGAATCTTATATTGATGTTACTTAATTATGTATTTCTAATTGTACCAAAACTGAAGATATAGCTTTTTTTATAACCCCTCACGATGTCCGTCTGTTGTTCCTGAATCACTGGACCGTATCCGCCTCCAAACTCCTCCAGATTCGCTGCCGACTCGCCCTCCCAGACCTGCGTCCCATGCTTAACAACCCGCCCCAGGTGACAAACTCCCTGGACCGTCCTTACCGCCCAGCCAGCCACACTTGGTACTCTAGGTACTCTTGGTACTCTTCATACCCACCGGGACCAAAAGGGGGCGGGGCGAAGGTAGTTTTCCTGACCAATGAACTGACATTTATACCTGTCAGATTTCTAGTTTGTGTTCCCCCCTCCCCCTTTTATCTCTTTCACATGCTTGTTTGCTTGTTTCTTTCACCAACCTCAAAAACAGTTACGGTTTTTTGTTATGTCGATAACTACTTTTATTCTTTTTTATATTCGCAAGCCAGGACATAAGATATACCACTAGTTGTGTTTGTGATTTGATTGCAAACTGTGCCCTAGATCAATGACAAACAAGTTTTGGACTACTTGATCAGATATTTGTATTGCAAACCACAACAACAAAGACGATGGTGATCACATAGCAGCTACAACAAAGAGTTTACTTTCATTAAATCCTTAGGAAGAGGTAATTATAATTATGTTCGTTTTTACCTTAACGATTTGTAATTAATTGAATATTAAATTGGATTTGTAAATATGTTTTCTAAAAGAACGTTTAATTGGGCTATAATGCTTAATGTTGTGTCTAACTTAAAATTACCAGTTTTCATGTGCTTGGTCAAGCCCCCTTCCCCACGCCCCCCAAAAATAAAAAAAAAATAAATAAATAAAAAACAAAATAAAAAGAAATGAAAAGAAAAACGAATTTGAGGCATTTATTTTATATAGAAAAATAAATGAAAAACTAACAAACATAGATCATTTTTTGTTTAAAACAACAAAGCAAAATTTAAGCTAAAAAGCAAAGTGCGTGCCAAAATGTAAACTTTTTTAGCGGTGCACAGTGTTACAGTGTTATTATAATAAGTATATCAATTTTTTAATGAAAAAAATTGTACGAAAACACACGTTTTGAGCTTAGTTGATTCAACTATTTTTCTTTAAAATCACTTCTTATTTGTAAGAGGATAAAGTATTTTTTTTTTACTTTTGAGGTTACAATGTTTCACAAAATTAGTTGAAAATGATAAAATAGGACCAGAAGGAAAAAAAAGGCATTTCCAATTGTTATTCGTAAAAGTTGACATAGTTTAGAGTGTGAGCGTGTTTACATTTGTATCACATCAATATTTCTCCCACAAACATAAAAAATACAAATAATATTATTACGAGTGAGCCAGCAGTAGACAGCAGTAAGTAATAGGAGATTTTTAGCGGCGATAGTGACAGAGAATTTTTATAACGAGAAAGGCAACAATGCTTCAGCTTTGAACTATGTCGCAACCTCAATTGTTTGTTACAACACCGCATGAAGAAATAAATAACATCTTTAAAAAAATAAATATCATATTGGATTATTAATATAATGATACCACATTAAATGCAAATTGTAAATATTGATTAAGGATCATTTTAAAAAAAATAATGTTCGAACAATTTCGATGCCCTCGATTTTCAAGAAATCGTGTAGCTGGACGAAAGAGAGAGAGAGAGAGAAAGAGAGAGGTAGATAGATAGAGAGAGCAAGAGAGAGAGAGAGAGAGAGAGAGAGAGGCGGAGAGACAGGGAGACAGATAGGTAGACAGACAGACCGACAGTCGGAGACAGATAAAGAGACAGAAAGAGAAAGAAAGAAAGGAAGAGAGAGAGAGAGAGAGAGAGAGAGAGAGAGAGAGAGAGAGAGAGAGGGGGAGTGAGGTACGGGTTGGGTACACCAACCCAATTTTTGCGGAACAAAATATAAACGACAAAAAAAAATTAGGAGCAATACAAAAATATGAGGATCAAATACACAATGGGCCTTTCTTGTTGATTCCATAATGGTAAGTAAAATACTGCACTAAAACGGACAAGTTACCTAATTCACAAATGGGGAAGAGGGCAATGGGCCGTAGAGAAAAATATAAAAACAAATTGATAACTTTTTCGTGCGTTTATTTTTTTTAAATGTTATTGTTTAAGTCGTTGCATTTAAATCTTCGTATAATTATCATAATATCGACCACGTTGCTTTAGAGAAGAGGAGGCTAATGTTTTTATTTTAAAATTTTGTTTTAAATAAAGTCAGTTTGGTTGTGTATTATCACTGGATATCGGTGTCTTTAGTAGGAAAGGGAAGGAGATGGTAGAGTAAAAAATAAAATCAAGTAGATAATGTTTATTTTATTTTGCTGATTTCATTATTTGCATCTGGATTTTCATATTTCATAACATCGATCACGTTGCTTTCAAGAAGGGGAGGTTAATGTTTTATTTTAAAATCTTAAAAGAGGGTAGGGGATGATGGTGGAAAATATAAAAACAAGTTACTAGAAAATTATATTCCATTTTGTTATTTAATTATTTTTTTGCATTTGCATGTTCGTTTTTCATAACATCGACCGTATTTCTTTCAAAAAGGAAAACTTTAAGTTTCAAAATCTCTTTTAACAGAACTATTGATTACCAACTGGATATCGGTGTCTGTGTACTTTGAACGCCATCAGCCCTAACGCAGAGTCCCGATGCTTGTTGACATGAGTGAGCCCAAGACGGACAAGCTATTTCGCCCGTTCGAGAGCTGCGCGAGCCCCGCCAGGTCCAACTCCCAGAGCTACGAGGAGCAGGACATGCCCAGTGACACCTCCGAGCTACCGGACGTCACACCCGACCCTGACATTCGCAACAAGCTCCCATCCGACTGTCCCCGAAAACAACCGGAAGCTGATCCAGACGACTCCGGATCTTCCTCGTCCCTATCCTATGACCCTGAAAGAACTCCGATTTTAAAGAAAAACGTTAGCGTGATGCGCGACGACACTGGTAATTTACCCATGAACCCTCCTCAGTTTGATTTATGTGTACAAAATGAACTCCAGGCCGAGCCGGCTGTATCTGAGAGAGAGGCTGAGGAAGCCACCGATTTCGGACCAAGTATCCCTCTAGCTAAGATTGACCCTCCTCCATGCCACAGCCAGTGCCAGTGCTGTGCCCAGTTTTGTACAAATTTTACCAAGTCTTTCCACTCTGGACATGTACATTTAAAAAGAGATAAACACCCGCGGAACAACAGTCTGAGTCCATCATCGATATACACCCACCATCAAGCTGGGGGTTCTTCCAATTCTCCGGAGCGTACTTTCCATGCTATATCTACCACTGACAGTGCAGAGCCCGACACGAGACAATACTTCCACCTCAAACATCTCCACAAACTGCGGGATCTTTCTCACATCGTGCGCCAGAACAGCGGCCAGTCTTACGGCGGAGTACATGGCCCACACACTGGCCTGAGGCGCGAGACCGGCTCGCCATCCCCAGACAAGACCATTGGTGTCCGGGATGAAGTGTTTGGAGACTCTGGCAGACCTTTGGACACGTCTTTCGGCCCTAACGAGGACCGCCATCATAGGGTCCATCACAGAGACCTGGACATCTCTGAGCACAGACGTCGCCTGAGTGAAGACAGTGTCGGTGAGGACAGGGACGGCACAACCTCGGAAGGAGAAGAAATTACTTTCGATTTTGAAGCTGGTAAGTTGCTAAAATGCAATAATGTACTTACTTTACTTAAAGTGCGTTTCCATGTTGTCTTATCGTATGTTTATGTGTTCCTCCGGTCCAAAAATATTTTGCATCATGATAATTCGATGTTTTCAATGTTTAGCGTTGTTATACGGCAGTAAAAAATATGAGCTTTTATGAAATTACAATACTAAATTAAGCGCAATGTCACACTTTCGAGAAAAATTTGGAATCTGGTGGAAAATGTCAGCAAAAGAGAGACGATATTAATCACTTAATCATTATGAATATAAATATATAGTATAACAACGTTAAATACTGAAAAGATCTATTTATTATGGTTACAGTGATTTTATTTTTCAAGTACCGGGTCTAGAGCAGGTGATCATGGCACTCCACTCATTTCTTTGTTCAGACAACTGTAACATATTTTTTGCCAATACTTTATCTTAAATTTTTTCATTTGAATAAGTAGTCATTTCCTCTCTATTATCAGTGAAATATTTTGTAATGTTATCTAAAATCACCTAGAACTCTATCACAAGATTTTTCCAACTGTATAATTTCTTGTATATCAATTATGAAAAAACTGTTAACGGTAGCAAAAGTGGGTGGATAAACTTTCTTATTCAGGGACTAGGACTGATGAAAAAAGTGCACTAAGAAAACATAAGAAATAGCAAACACATGCAAAAACACGAAAATAAAACACAAGTTTACAATCGCTTCCTGTAAGAGTTTTTCACAGCATGAAAGATTTGGTGTATCTCTTCGTGAAAACAGCTTTACTTCTTTGTTTTCCTACCTTTCTTAAGAGACATATTTTTTAGTTTTAGGACACTAGCAATTCATAAGTAATGTTCCTTTTAGCTTAAAACATCCTGACATTTCCACGATTTTTTTTTTTGCTTTTATGTAGTAATGAAAAAATACGAACAAAAAATAGCTCAGATATTAATTTTAATCTCTAATGAACTTGAAACTTTTCGAGCGCCTTAGTTTGGTTCTTTACCATCGAGGCTGAGTCCTGCCTCTCTCTTCACGCGTTATGGAGTTTTCTCCCTCCTTATTCAAGTCATTAATTATTGTTTGTTGTTGTATCGTTATGCAACTACGTGTCAGACTATTTTTGGAATGTGAACACTAAGGCGTCCCAAATTAGAAGGCAAAATCACCGAAATAAACAAAAATGTGCACTAGAAGAGAAAGTGAGCTACGCTATTAAATATCTTCGGATCGCTCTGCGGACATAATTCGAAACAACGAAATGTAATATTCCATCTTTTATGAATAGTAAAAAATGCCGAAATAATGCGCGCAGAGATAGGACAGTTTACATTTTGCGGTGTAGGTAAAACATGTGGACTGAAAACTTCTTTTTATATACCATTCTATCCTATATTTTATTTAAAATATTAAAGAAATAAATTGTTCAACTAATAAAAGTAACTCTCATATCAAATGCATTTTATTTTATCACCTAGCGTTGAAAGAAATTAATTTTTAAATGAACTCATCAGAACATTGTATTTACCTGTGTATAAATAAGTCGTATTACTAACATATTATTTCAGATCAACGATTTATCTAATTCAAGTGATATGTTGTATTGAAATTATGCGCGTTGAAAAAAACTTTGTCATGCACAGTTTCACGTTTGCTAATTGTAAAAAAAACCCACATTACTTGTGACACTTACTTTAAAATGTATATTAAAAATTAGGCTCAATTTTGTATGCGCCCGACGCATTAGTTTTGTTCTGAAGGTGTTACAAGCTGTATTTTATACATGTAACAAAATAATCCACGCAGATCGCACACTCAACCATTTCCTCAGTATGCTTTGACAATATAGGGTAAATAACAATCGCCATTTCAATATATAAAAAAACGAAAAAAAAAACGATTTAGATCTATTTCCAAAATATAATTACCAGATAAACTAAACAAAAAATGATAATATAAAAAGAAAGTACAAACAACACAAGAGCTTTTCTTTGCAAATATTCAAATTTTCTAGTCATTATTATATACTTTAACTTGTTATGCTTTGTTTCGCCAAAACAGACGGTCGTCTTTTTAAATTTAAAAAGACCACCATATTGAGAATGACATACCATCGCCCCCCCCACCCCCACCCCCAAAAAAAAAAAAAAAAAAAAAAAAAGAAAAAAAAATGTTTGCTAATTAATTGTTTATTTCTATGCCCAGAAATGGCGAAGAAGCAGCGCAGAAACCGAACGACCTTCACCCCTGAGCAACTGTCTGAACTTGAGCGGATGTTCTCCGTGAACATGTACCCAGACTGCTCCACGAGGGAGGATATCGCCGGGACCACTGGCCTTCTGGAGGCGAGGGTACAGGTCGGTGAAAATGTGGATGTTTATATATATATGTGTGTGTGTGTGTAGGGGGTGGCAGAGACAAAGAGACGGAAGGTGGTGCATACTTTACTTGGAAGGATATGGCCAGGTCCACTGGTCTAGTGGGGGCAAGTGTACAGGTGGTTAAAGTGTGTTGGAGGTGGAGATAGAGAGAAAGGGGGCAGAATAAGGGAGAATGGGGGATAAAGAGGGATAAAGAGGGGGAGAAAGAGAAGTGAGAGAGAAAGGTGGGTAAAGAAAGACAGGCAGACTGAACCAAAGACACACTAGTAAACATATTTTTGTTTTGAACTTAACATCCAATGTCAGCATTATATAAGCTATACTGTGGACGGACCCCAAGACTGACTAAAAAATGTACGTGCATAATTATAAAGACAGACTGACTGCTCCATCAAAGCACTGCCAGGACAATGTGTATACTGATGGCGAGGCTATAGATGGATCAATCTCTTGGTAGAAGACATTCACTTCTAGACCGACTGAACTGTCATTCTAAATGAATGGTCTTTCTAGTCCTTTCGGCAGTTGGATGAAAAAAAAGTAGAAATAGAGACTATAGGTTTAGTTAGAGGTTTAATAAAAACAGTTCCCAGTACTTTTGATACGGCGAGTTAGCATGTTGCTTGCTCACTCTCTTTTGTTTGTTATTGAATTTAGGCGGCTGAACAATGTTTAGACAGAGTTTTTACTAAAGTTTAAGGAAGCTACCGCCTGGTAATTTCGACCCACTGCGCAGAAAACCTGTCAATAGTTCACATTCTCTGATAGTGCTCTACAGGCCCTAATAACTGGTGCTGAGTTGTGTTGAGTTGCTGTAGCGTCAGCACTATATAGACTATCTTGTGAACGGGACCCAAGACTGACGTCTGACAAAATTAACTTTATGTGACTCCTGTGTAAGTTGGTCATCCTAAAAACTAGGGTAAACGGATCTGATGGAATTGAAGTCGGCGGTACATGACATGGCGTGGGTAGCTGGAGAAAAAAAGAGTAAAAGAATCAATATACATAATATTATGTCAATGTAGAAAAGGTAATTGTGCCAACTTCAACGAAAGGGAAAATGTGCAATCTGTAACGAATTGTGTGTACTCTCCTTAGGCTATGGTTTCATAGCAAAACCATAGAAATATCCTAAATGTTAAATTAAAAAAATAATATTGTTTTTAGGCAGACAAATAGCAACCCTTCCCCCCACCCCCCTCCGCCCCCAGAAAATTGAAATAAATAGATATTAGATGGAATATATAATTATGTACGGATAGCTAAATAGATACAGCAGACGACAAATTCACATGTTTTGTAGCTTACCATAAATATGATTTTGAGAGATAAGTTTAAGAAAGAGAGAGGCATAGATAGAAAGGCAGGTATATATAGAGAGAATCACAGAGACAGACTAATTGGTATACGGACATAGAGAGAGACAGTTAGATAAGCAGACAGACAGAGAGAGGTCCTATTTTTCTTTGGGTCCTACAGTTACAAAATGCTCAGACTTAAACATGTTAAGCGGATCACAATTATCCATTCATCTCGCTCCTTCTAAACCTTTCATTGTACATATCATATTTGAGAAGCTTTTTATCTATATCCAAAATCTTTTTCTCTGTTCTACCCACGTTTTGTTTGAATTCTCACCTACCGGTGCTGAAGTGTACTCAGTGTCGCTCAAGTGCGCCATGGAATGTCTCCACAAATTGGAAAAACCCTTCTTGATGGTCTCCCTCTCCCTCCCACCGGAGCCCCGCCCACTTTCTGGCCCAAAGCTGACCATTGTGGCGAGCCTCTAACAGCAGATCATCATTAGAATTGCCGCAGATATTAGCGGTTTCGCTTCTGCGCTTTACAAATTGCTCACGGCTTAGCAAAGCCCGGGTTCTCGTTCTTGATCTGCATTGTCTCCTCGCTGGGTCCGTGAAACTTAAGCGACTTGGGAAATTATCAACGCTAACTGCGTGGGTAATCTCCCCTCCCTCTCCATTTTTGGGGGGCTCTTTGTAAACTTCCCCCGTCATACAGACGATTCCGCTCCTGCGAGCAAATCCTATTTCATAAGTGGCTCCCTTAGGAAGCGGCCGAAAACTTCCCTAATACAGTGCTTTAACGTCCTAACTATCTGTTGATTCCCCCCGGGCGAGGACTAGCAAAGCTCCCTCTCTCCCTCTCTCCTCTCTCGACCTTTTCAACGGCGCCAACGGAGACTCCGCCCAGGCGGTCCTCTCAGCGGACAAAGCGCTGCCCACTGGCTACTCGGGTCAGCTAAGCAGCTTAGGTTCAAAGCTAACTTTGTCTGATGCCTCTAATTATCAGGTTATAAATAACCTCCCGCCGAGACTGATTCGGTCTCTTCCTCTTGCTAGCGTACTCTAACAGTTTACTGTATCTTATCTTCGAAATCTGTTTCCTCTTGGGTTGGGTTTTTTCCATCTGAAAAGACGAATATCATTTTCATTTTTTGTTGATGACTTAAGTATCCGGAAAAAAAGGGGAACTGATGTGAAAGAATCTAAAACAGATTTGTTTTGCTGAAGAAATGTTGCATATTTTGCCCGCGTTTTTATGAACACCTTGACTAAAAAATATCAGTTCCTTTTTTAAGCAAATTAAATTCACATAAGCAAATGCACGTATAGAAATGCAATTTGGTATTGACTTTGACATAAAGATGATTATACGCCTAACTAAATTGAATTCTAGTTCTTTTTGGTAAACAACTTCGGACTCTATAAACTCATTTATTGAAAAAAAAAAACAAGCATTTAAAAATCGACCTGTTTTATAGCAGGTTCCAGTGGTTACTTAATAATTGAAAGCAGTTAAACAGTTTTAGATGCATGGTTGATAGACCAAAGGGGTGTTTAACAAAGATGTTCCGTACAACATTAGCATACAAACTAACCATGCACACTCATGCAGTGTTTAGAAATTCAGCATACATTCTTTAAATTTGAAAAACCATGCACAGTCATATTCCAAATGAGATGGACATTGGGAGTGGTAAAAAAAAAGTACTTTGTCGAAGAGGGAGGGAGAGAGAAAGGGGGAGGAGGCGGAGTGAGTGAGAAACCGAGCGAGTGAGAGAGGGAAAGAGGAGGAGAGAGAGAGAGAGAGAGAGTGGGGCATTTGATGATTGCTTGTGAAAGAGTGAAAAATACAGAAGACAGACGGACTAACAGACAGAGACAGATCTGAAGAGAAGGAATAGTAATATCTGTTTGTTAGGAGTGTTTTTCTGTGTGTGGAATGTTCCCCTTGATCCTCCCCCTGCGGTGCGATCAGCCCTTGAAGCAAGCTCTTCATACTCCACAGCCCTGGCCGCCATGTTGATACGGCTCCCTGGGAAGGCGGGAAGTTGGGGGGTGTAGGTCTTGCGACCACACGACGATTACACATAATAGTCACGGTCTTTGGGGCTTGGGTATTTATGATCGCTCATTGGCTCCGTATTACTTGGACAGAGCTATGATTTAACGCTGGTTCAGATTCCCTTATCCATCGTCTTAATTTGGCTATGAGCCTCTCGTCGCAAAACCTCTATTTTCATCTGCAGAGGTGACAATTGGGGGGCTTGATCGACGCGGTTCACACACTTTGTATTTGATATCATGTTCAAGAATTGCATTGAAGAGAAAGATTTTGAGAGTTATTATGGGGTAACTAGATACCACAATCCGCAGGTGGCTCAGTTGTTAGTGTTCCTGACTGACGAGAAGAGGTTTCAAGGTTCAAATATCAACTGATGCCGCTGGGTGCAAAATATGAAATTCTTTGGAAAACTGATGAAGTGAAAATATGGTTGAGCGATATGCGATGCGAGTGGTCTTTAAGAGGCAAGATTCAAGGTGCAATCAATTGAAATGTTTGATCATTTTTCGCATAGAGCAGTAACTTGCAAGACCCTTTCCTGTCTCAATTTCCACGAGATGTTTAAAGCGAGCAATAATCATAAAAGTAACCAATTTGAAATAAAACAGAAAAAACGATTAAAAAAAACTTTCTCAATATTAAAGGACGATTTTGGCCACAGCATAAAAACCTTTCTTTTTGGGTATTCCGGTTGTAAACCATAATTAAATCTAGGCTTAAAAACAGATATCTACAAATATATACTGTGAAAAAAACAAGTGCCTCGATTTGTTCGTGATTGTGTTCCTTTCTCTAAAAAAAAAAAAAAAAAAACCTTTCTCAATAATATTATAAAGGACACTTTTTGGCCACAGCATAAAAACCTTTTTCTTTTTTGGTATTCCGGTTGTAAACCATAATTAAAAATAGATACTGTGAAAAAAACAAGTGCCTCGATTTGTTCGTGATTGTGTTCCTTTCTCTATATTGTCCAAAACATTGTTCAGTCGAGGTTGTTAACTTTGTTTTCAATGTCTGTGCTCAATTATTTGCATTTCTTGTTTTTTTCTCCTTTGGTTTTCTTTTGATTTGTTTCTGAAAAGCCGCAACATTTACACTATAAGACGCGTATTCTTTTTTTTAGAGTCAAGTTTTGGACATTTAATTTCTTCTCATGGTTTCTTTTTTCCTGAATTGATTTGCGAAATCTCCCTTCCTTTCTCTCTCTCTCTCTTGCTATCTCTCTACCGCTCTCTCACTCAGTCTCTCTCTTTCTCCGCCCCTGTCCCCCATTGTGGCTGTCCGCCCTCTCTCTCATTCTCTGTCTGTCTGTCTGTCTGTCTGTCTGTCTGTCTGTCTGTCTGTCTGTCTCTCTGTCTGTCTGTCTGTCTCTCTGTCTCTCTGTCTCTCTCTCTCTCTCTCTCTCTCTCTCTCTCTCTCTCTCTCTCTCTCTCTCTCTCTCATCGCAGGTGTCTGGTTGAGCCTATGCCGACACACGGTGATCTTCTCGCACAATCTATAATCATCCCTTGTTGCGACAATTTAATCTCCGACCCTGAATCCCGAACATCTCTCTATTGGTCTCAAACTCGCAGTGACACTAAAAGCCTTGCGTTCCACACAACGATACCCTATGACATATTCAGGCTCCTTAGGCATGTAGATTTCCTGATCGCTCCATTGCTCGGAAAGTTTAAGATATCGCTGTGATTGGACGCCGGTGTAGATTCCCTTAACGATCGTCTTCGTTTTCCTATTGACCCCGCTATCGCAAGGCATGTGTTGAGGGCGAGCGGACCTGGTCGTGGTGTAAAGACCGCCAGCAATTACTGCAGATTAACTTGGCCCTCGCTCCCCTTGGCGGCTCGGCTAAGCTCGGTTGAGTTCCTCATTCTCACCAGATGAGGCGTGAAGAGGGACCGACCAGGCCAGGGACCCTAAGCCATCTAATCCCCTTTTCGGGGATTGTAAAAGAATAGTAACTGTAACGAAAACCTAGATTTGCTTCTAGATCAGCGGTGGTTATTAAGTGGGCGGAGTTATGATAAAATTGTTATGTTATGGTAAAGACTTATGAGTGCTGGAGTGGTGCTTATGAAGTGTGGTCGGAACACCAGACTAAGTCTAATATGCAATCGAAACAAGTTATTTTAAATTTTTATATAACGCAATTGAATGATTCCTCGTTAAATTGTAGCGCAGTAAAGGATATAGGAAAATGGAAACAAACAAAGAAAGAACTAAGACTTGAAAAAGAGAGAACAACCGAATTAAGCATAGGGCATGGCGGGAAGAGGCGCATAATACTTGTTGATATGTATATAGTTACATGGACAGAGAGACTGACAAAGACAAGTAGAAATCCAGAAACAGAGCGAAATAGATGAAGAGAGATTTGGAGAGAGAGAGATGAAAAGAGATGGCCATGTTTGGTTGATGAGTGTGCATAGACAGTAGAAACAGAAACAGAGAGAGAGATAGAGGAAGAGAGAGAGAGAGAGAGAGAGAGAGAGAGAGAGAGAGAGAGAGAGAGAGAGGTCTGAGAGAGAAAGAGAAGTAGAAATCCAGAAACAGAGCGAAATAGATGAAGAGAGATTTGGAGAGAGAGAGATGAAAAGAGATGGCTATGTTTGGTTGATGAGTGTGCATATATCTTTTATACAAAATATTAAATAAAGCTTGTGTTATATGATATAATTATGTGTTTGTGTGCGAAATTCATCCAATTTATTTTATCTAATTCCCTCTACCACATTCACTGCTTTGAAAATTACTAATGTTATTGTTTCCTATAATATGATTGCATTTATAAAATTTACTGCAACGTACGTACTGTCTTATCATTCTGCAAGTCAAGTTACTTCAGTGCTTCTTTGTTAACACGTTTTACGCAATCATGACTGCACTAGTACAATGTTTATCTAAATTAGGAGATTTGACTTTCTTTACCCCCTCATTAGAATGACTGTAATAAAATCTAGATGGCCCGGTTTATTTTACTATCAAAGTTAGCAGCTTATACAATTTGTTGTTCTTGTTGTTTAGTCAAGAGTTCTCTGAGTAGCTCTTTTACGTAGAGCCATGAAGAAGAAGTAAGAAGTTCTTTGTAGCTGCGCTAAGGTTGAATATAATGTGTTGTTAAGTTCAGGTCTCAGTTTTATAATATAAAATTTAAATCCATGGATTCCATCTCCAGGTGTGGTTCCAAAACCGGCGCGCCAAGCACCGGAAGTACATCAAGGTGACCACTGAGCGCTTCCCGCCTGGCTCCAGTCCAGCGGCGGCCATGGCGAGCTCACTGACCACCCCAGGCCTGAGGCACGGCATCCAGGGCTTCTCATCCCTGGCGGAGCATCAGGCGGCAATGGCTGCGGCGGCAGCGGTCGGGCTGCCCAACCTGGGCGGCGGCTACCCCGGGTTCGGATACCCGCTGTCTCCGCTGCTGCAGTCTCCGGGGATATTCAACGTGGCGTGTGTCCCGCCCGTGTACGCCCACGCGCACGCCCTCCTACAGCAGCAGCAGTCCCGGCAGGGGATACCAGAGCTGGTCCACGCCCGGGGATCCATGGGTTCCCCGGTTGTATCAGCAGCAGCTATGGCGGCAGCGGCCTCGGCCATGTCTAGCCCGAGGCATAGCGTGGCGAGTATGACGGCCTCCGCCCTGCCCGCCAGTCTGCTCGCCCACCTGAAAAGCTTCCACTGTGAGTCCGTACATGGTATCTTCTCATTTACATCCATTTCGTCTGAATTTATTTTTCATCCCCACATTTACTTTACTTTCCTCTATTATTTTCCACTACTTATTTTACCCGTCATCATCATCTCTTATTCTCCTTTATCAGTCATTTATGCATTCTTTTCATTTCCTCCGTTATATTAACCACCTGATTATCTCCCACGTCTTCACATTTTTTTTCTCCTCTCTATCCTCAGGTCTCTTTCTCGTGGTTCAATCCATCTTCTTCATCTCCACTTCTGTTTTTCTCCTTGATCTTCACTCTTCCATCTCAACCTCGCAATATCCATATTTTCTTCTTGTCTTGTTCTCCTCTATGACCCTCTATCTCAAAACCTTGTTTTCTTCTGCTTTTCCATCGCCATCACCTTCCTCCCCACAAGTGCCATCGCCATTAAAACCATTACTCTTTTTAAAATCGTCAACACTATCATCATAAATTATGTATCAAACTTTTCATCATCGACAGCATCAAGAATTATGATAATTTAAACCAATACCTTCTCCTGGTACAGCCTCTATTTTTAATGTTAATTATACGTCTTTTTAAACATGACAATCTCTATGACAATCTTCACGCATCCTACTTGGACAAAACCTTCAGTTGCAGTTTTTTTTGTGGTGGATTCCATTCCCACGTTGTTGTTGCCTGATTTATCTCAGATCTCGTTCAGTAGACTGGACGCACTTAGCAAACTGCCCATTAAGTTTTTAAGCGGAAATTCCACAGAAATGTCTTTGTGGGAGGTCTTTGTTTTTCTATTATAAATGTACTGATCTAGCTAGGTCTTGACACAATCTATTTCAGTCTCTAATGCAAGTGATTGGTGGTTTCTGAGCTATAGTCTCAATGGCTTAAGGGCACCACATTGTCACCTGCAATGTTGCATACATTTGGATCTAACTAGGATTCAATGGGACGGAACTTGTTTTTAGATACAATAATCAATAATATATTGTCGGTCTTTACGAAAGGGGAAGGGGGATGTGTATAGTTTCTTTTCGTTGGCGCCTCTCTTATATGTTCTAAGTGCATTTTTATCTTGTTTTGTCGCTTTTTTTGCTGTTTTATAAAAACTCTCTTGTCTGACTTCGACTCATGTTGTCTGCATTCCAGGTGTGTTTGTCTTTTTCTTCTATTGTGTATACTAATGGATGAGTGTATTTTTTTCCTTCGCTAAAAAAATGCTAGTCAAACTTAGATAATACTTTTTGTACTCAAAATACTACCACCTGGTGTGTTTTATACTTTTTCCTGTCCCCTCCACTTTCCTGTTAATTTTCTCTGGGTTTTCCCCTTATCAAACCGCTTTTCAGTGCCATCTAAAATTACCCCCTTTCCCGCTCTTAGGGACCAGACAAACCGCGTCGTCAAGACTAACAATTACGGGAGAAACCCGATAATTACTGTTTACCAGATTGGGAGCACGGAGCTAGCAAATTCGAAAATGACTGAGTGTAACTGTCGCCAGCTGCCGACTTCAGTTCCACGCCTGAGCGGACTGGTAGTCTGCGATTTCATGCTTACCTTGAGCAGACTATTAGCTTGCGTTAGCTGCAGGTGCCACACACAGTGCTCGGAGTTGGTTTCAGTTGAGATGTTTCCTTGACGCTTAACGTCCGCACTTTAGAGACTATATTGTGGATGGGTCCCAAGACGAACGTTTGACATTTTTACCTAATGCTATACAGAGACAGTGCTGGTAGTAGTAATAGTTGAATTGATTTAACGTCCAATGTCAGCAATATAAAGGATATATTGTGGACGTCCCCAAGACTGGCGTATAACAATTTTACGTGCTGCCACAGACGAGACAGGGCGGTACCATGACTCCAGGATCAGCCGTTCACATTAAACTGACACCGCCAGAGCTCGAACCATGGACCTCCTGCGTCGGAAACCGATGTTCTACCGCAGGACCACAGCGCCCCCACACCTCCACCCCCTCCTCCTCCTCCTCCTCCTTACAGTGCCGAAAGTCCTAAACTCATGTCTCAATTGGTCACTATTATAATATTATATTGTTAACGGTTTAACCAATAGGGAATGAAATAGGACAAATGAAATTAGACCGATCGTAGGTTTCAAGAGAGACCAGCGCTTTTTTACGTGCGCCTGGTGCTACCATCTCGCCAAACTTCTTTTAGCCCTACCTTACAATATAACTGGTACTGTGCTGACGTGTCGTGAAATCTAACTCTTGTTATTCTCTTTGTCTGTCTTGTTTTTCTCTTTCTCTGTCATGTTCTTCCTTTTCTCTTCCCTTGAAACAATCGTCTAAAATGCTTAAGAAAATGCACGCATATAACGACCACCGCTCTCTGTGTCTTGTTTCAGACCAGCCACTGGACTACCGACCCCCTGCCAGGCTCTCTCCAGGCGGACTCGACTCTTGTCCCTTTCTTTCTCTGTCTTGTTTTTCTCTGTCTATGTCTTGTTAATCTCTTTCTCTATCTTGTTCTTCTCTTTCTCTTCCCTTGAACAAATCGTATAACGGCCACCCCTCTCTGTGTCGTGTTTCAGACCAGCCCCTGGACTACAGACCCCCTGCCAGGCTTTCTCCAGGCGGACCCGACTCGCCACCGTCCTCGGACAGCGACAAGAGCAGCAAGGAGCCCGCGCTACTGGCCCAGGGCGAGAGTCTCTTCCCGCGCAGGCAGCTGCTCAAACAGACTGCGTGTATTCCTGTAGAGAACAACAAAGTTGTGGAGCACTGAAAGTGGACATGACAATCATACACTGTTGAGGATCACTAAATGTGGACAAGGGATCACTGAAAGTGTAAACTATAAGCTCACACATTTGTAGAACGCTGAAAAAGTTGTGGAGCACTTAAAGTTGTCATGACACACTAACGGGTTTGGAACACTTACGGTGTGAATAAAAAATTAAAACGTTGTGAAACATTGAAATTGGGCAACACAAACAACTAAATTCTGAAAGACCAAGAAATGGGCATGACAATCTAACAAAGTTGCGGTACACTGAAAGTGGGCACCACAAAGTAACAAGTTGTGGGAAACTCAAAGTGGGCATGACAAACAACTAAGTTGTGAAACAGTGAGCATGGGAGTGAACAAGTATCAAAGTTGTGGAACACTGACAGTGGACATGACAATCTTACAAAGTAGTGGAACGCTCAAAGTGGGCATGACATCCAAAGAGAATTATAGATTAACTGTGACACTTAAAATTCAAGTATGGAGAGCAATATTCAGCCTGTAAATCACCCAATAAACAAAGTAATGTATTATGCATAATCTTTTAACTATAACGTTGATATGAGTGTGGTTTAGTTAGTTGTTGTTTATCTTGGAACCTACGCATCTGCTTATATACCTGTTTATCTATGAATGTATCTTTTTTTTTTAAATCTATATATCTACCTCTCTGTCTGCTCTACCTGCCTATCTATCGATGAACCTATCTACCTAGCTATCCCATATGTATGTATATCTGTGTGGCGATCTGAATTATTTCCCCTCCCCTCCCCCAAGTACACTTTCACTTTGCAATAGTATGCCTATTTTTATTTCCAAAATAAAGAAAGTAAAAAAAGCTGGTCTGCTTTTCTTATTTTATCTTCAGGAATATTTTAAAGGAAAAAAAGACACTTCATTAATCTTTATCGCTTTGTTTTTTCATTGTTATTGGTTTTACTGACGATTACATTTTTTCCACCATTCTATACTTTATGCTTTTTAAAAAAAGAGCTAAATTTTTTGTACAACTTTTTAAAAGAATTTTGCGAAGTAAAAATATTACAAACTGAAAAAAAATCGTTCGTTTCTATTTTGTGTTCCACTAATTGCGCAATGATTAGTTAGAAAATATACTTCAGTCATATTTCAATGCAATTTTTACCATAAAATTTTAGGTGAAATAGAATGGAAAATCGTAAATTATTAAATATTCACCATAGAACATATAATTTGATTTTTTTTCTAATTCCTTATGTATCCTGTGCAATTTTGAAAATTTCATATAACTATATACACCAAAAAATTTAATAAAAACAACAGTTTTTAAATAGTTTACCATTTTTGTGAAACACTCTGCAAAATGCTGTTGGTTTGTTACCATAAAGAACGACTTCACATAAATAGAATGTCAATATTTGAAATATTTTGTACTGTTGTTTTTTTTTTAATTTTTCAAACGCATATCTTATTACATTACAATAAAGCGGCAAAACCAAACGTTTATTAAAAAATGCATTTCTTGTTTCCGGAATTCAGATGCGTTCTCTCTGTTTTTATTATTATTATTATTATTATTATTATTATTATTATTATTATTATTATTATTATTATTATTATT
>RQTK01000472.1:261110-300378 GCA_003991915.1 Elysia chlorotica
TAGTAGTAGTAGTAGTAGTAATAGTAGTAGTAGTAGTAGTAGTAGTAGTAGTAGTAGTAGTAGTAATGGGGGTGGTTTTTACTCCCCCTCCCTCTTTCTCTTTTTCTTTTTTTCTCGCAACCCATCTATTCACCTCCCTCCACTTTCTATGTCTGTTCCCCTCTCTCCATCTCTTTTACTTTTGCGCATTGAAAAATGGGAAGCAATAACAGTAATTCACTCTAAAACTACAAATAAACAGTATTTTCCCTTGGAAGGTAATATTTAGGATATTTAGGATTTAGAAGATGACCTTCATAAAACAGTATTTGTTCAAGAAATGAGTGCATATTACATCCATACAATTTTACCTTTTCTGTCGCTTCTTGTGTTGAAAAAGGACTTTGTATTTAGGACTTTGTTTGTTCTTTTGTTTTTCCTATTAAACGATAAAATATGAACCGTGTTTTTCTATAAAGGGTTTAACGGCTACGTGACGAATAATTGTATCGTCATTTCCTATTCTGTATGTCCATAATGCTTGCCAATAGTAACTTCATTGATTAAAATTTTCCGTGAAAAATGCTTCTGTTGAGGGAGCGATCCAAAGGATCCATTATAGCAATGAAGTAAAACGGCCTAACCTCAAATATTACAGAGCCCGGAGGCAACATTATGCTCCTGAAAAATACAATGTTATCACGCTGTCCCTGAACAAACCGTAACTCTATAAACTGAGAATACAGGCACCCAGTTGTAGTTTTCGGTTGTGTGACCCTTAAGGTAGGGAGTGAGGGACCGCCACAGAGTGCAGTCAAGAGAAGCGTGGATGCGCTGGGGTTCCAGCGTCGCTCTCGTATGCAGTCTGGTTAGAATCCCGCTCGAGCCAACTTGATCTCTACTGGATGAATCGGTGTCAGTTTAATGTGATCCACCCATTCCCAGTTTTCCTGGTGAGGGGTTTCGTTCCCGTACATAATTTTTGGGTGAGATCATTAAGATTTAGCGCGATAGCTCTTGGGCAGAGCATGTTTTCGATCTCCGCTTTGTCGGCTGCGTTTGTTTTTTCCTTCATGTTGGGTCGGTATCAATATTGGCATTGGCCATGTGACTGTATTAATTTACGGAAACCCCAATGTGGCCCCGTCTTTTCTTAAAAATAGGAGACGTTAGAATAAGAGAGAACCAATGGTCTCCACCCAAAGATACATTAATTTTCTTACAGCTCAGCCCTTAGTGCCCTGATCATAATTATAAGCTTCCATCTTTGCCGACACCCTCAACTCCTTCAATAGTTTGTTGCTGTTGCTGTTGTTGTTGTTTATTGATGTTTGTGTTTTTTTTGTTTCTTTTCATTGCTTGTTTTGTTGTGTGTTTGTTTTTTTTGTTTTGTTGTGTGTTTGTTTTTTTGTTTTTTTTTTTTTTTTTTTTTTTTTTTTTTTTTTTTTTTTTGTTTTTTTTTTTTTAATCTTTTGTGTGTGTGTGTGGGGGGGGGGGGTTTTTGGAAACATAACACAGATGAAGCTACTCTCTAATTGCATTGTAACCAGATGGCGGCAACAGAAAGAAGCGGATGGCGATGAAAGCTGGCGCCCACGAGAGAGCCGCTGGCAGCAGGAACAGAAGCTACAAGTGGGACAGTCCAGCACACACCAGGTCGGCGCGGCTCAGGTGGGTCCTCTTACAACATTTTAATTGGTTTGTTAACTTATTCTTTTAAAAATGTTCGTTAACTTTATTTAGGATATGCGTTGATCAAAATAAAATAAAAACATTGTTTGATCAATGTTTAGTGACTCATTATTTTTTTTTTACCAAAATTTTCAATTTAATCAACATTTGCAAAAGATATAAATAAATAGTATACCGTTTGGAAATGTTTTATCAGCATTTAGTTACTTATTAGAGAGAAAAAAAATCAGATCTCCAACATTTAGTTACTTATTAGAGAGAAAAAAAATCAGATCTCCATTGTAGTTAAGCAAGCAAACATTTATTGCCCCCCCCCCTCCCTTCGTTTTTCTTTTTCATTAAAATTATAACTATCAGAAGAAAATACTACTTTTCAAGACTTTTATATTAAATCTGGAACACTAAGTCTCAAAAATATTTTAACTTACAAAATTAAAAATTAAAAATGTACGCTTTGTTCAGTTGTGAGATGACTGTAGAGAACTTCTCTGAAAGATAAACCAGTCTGTGTTCGGATGAAGCCAGGACCATAGGACAGTCAAGGCAGTGTAACTGTAACGTTATCTAGTAGATTAAGCATTGGGCCCACGCGACAGCGCGAAGCGCGGTAAACATTGTGTTCAGTTGCGGTTTTAACACTGTTCGCGCTTGGTTCTGTTGATGTTTTATACATACATCAAACGGGCTCTAATGACAATGGAAACAGTGGTGTTAATACAACGCGTAGAGATTGCAAAGTCTGTGCATACAGTGCTTTGGGCCTTCGTTTACCGTCTTGCTTAACTTCTACGTGTTCAGGCTTGTCTGCGCACGAGAGAGATTGAAAGATAGAGATAGAGATAGAGAGTGAGTAATTAAGAGACAGAAAGATTAAGAGAGAGGGAGAGAGAGAGGAAGAGAGAGAGAGAGAGAGAGAGAGAGAGAGAGAGAGAGAGAGAGCCCACTATGATTCTAGAAAGCTGCGTAGTCGTGAGCTTATCATGGATTTTTGCTACAAATGATTTTCGACCCCAAGGAAAGGCTACTCAATATGTTATGACTCTGACTATTTTAATTTTCACTTTTCTTAATTATAAATCGTTTATTAATTTATTTCCTCAACCTGTAAAAAAAACCTAACTCTAATCAAGTTGACTTTTAGGGATTGGGAAAAAGATATAAGCCGAACAACGTAATTTTCTGGCATTAGAAAAGTAATACGTTTACTAGATTTCACTGTGTAAAAGTGGATAATTGTTGAGGTTTACTTGAACATGTTGTTTGTTGTCCCAGATAAAATAAAGTGTTATCTTATGTTTAGGATCTGAGTGCCGTAAGTGCAACGTCGCTGTAGCTTTTTACGACGCGTCGTAAACCTTATTATTCTTATAGTGTTACGACACGTTGTAAGCTACGGCGAGGATGTTCTTATTAAATGGCCCTAAGTGTGTGAGAGTATATTGTTAACTTTTTTCTGGTGTCCATTGGGGTAAAAAGTCTCTGAAAATATTATCCAAAACTGCTTATTATTATTATTAAAACAATATTGAACAAACTGTGTTAATAAAATTGTGATTCAAGAATAGTCTGTATCTCAATATTTGGTAAAAGATAAAACAAAAACAAAGAGAGGGAACAGAACACCACACGATATCAATAAACCTTATTAAAACCTAAACCGGATATGCAATTTCTCTCTTTTTTTTTTAAATATGCATAGTGTATGACCTAATATGCCTTCTTTAATCTATGTTTCAATCAACCTCAGTGTATGACCTAAACCGGATCTGCAATTTCTATCCCTGTTTATGACACACATTATATCTTACAGTTTAAACATCTTGCTATTTCACAGCCATGAAAACGAGACGACAACGCGCGGAAGCAGCAAGCAAAAGGTCCAGAACGGACCCGTTGCTATGACAACGCGGTCAGAGGGCGCAGCATCGGGCTCTAAATCCCGCGGCCGGAAATTGCCAAACGCCTCTCCTGGCAGGAAGTCAAAACAACCTGAGAGGGCTCTCAATGCCAGACAGGAAGCGGAAGTTCAGGGCCCCAGCAAACAGGCTAAGAAATCTGGCACGGGCAGCCTATCCAGCCATTCTGGCACGCCCAGGTCGGGTCGGAAGTCAGGCCAGCGTCAGGGGCAGACAACTGGCACGGGTTCGGTCAGGGGACACGGCTCCCTCAAAGCTAAAGTCAAGAAGATAGAGCGACAGGCGAAGGTACACTAATGATGTGGTGACAGTGCAGGGTTTTATATAATTATGTTTGTTGTTGTTGTTGTTGTTTTGTTTTGTTGTTTGTTTGTTTGTTTGTGTCTGTGTTTGTTTGTTGTTGGGTTTTTTTTTCTAAATTTAGTGGTTACGTCATTATAAAACAAAATTTATTTGAATGTCGATACTATTTTATAAGAATGGCTATATGGGTCTGATAGCCAGCTTATAAAATAACAGAATACATACCAACCTACTATACATGTATTATTTGTTATGATTCTTCGATTCGTTCGAACGTTTTTAGACTGCATCTCGAAACGTTACCAATGGTGGTTTTAATGTTTGTATTATTTCTAAATCCAAAAAAATGTTATCCCTTTTCGAAATAGCTTTAAATAGAATATGTGAACATAAAATTATGCTGATGGTTTATAAATTAAATGCGATGTCAGAAACCAAAAATACTGACAAGCAAGGAAAAGAAGCAAACTAGTCGGCAGTTTTACCTTCACGAAACTGTAAAATATTCAAATGTAATTTCTAGTGCTATGTCACGTTGCCAGGTTACCAGCTCCACAACGCCGCCAACTGATTGGTCAGAGGAAGACAAACTGGCACAGAGGTCAAGGCCAAGATTAGGCGGGAAGCTGCGCCATCAGAGGTCGCTGAGTGAAAACCAACAGGAGGACGTCAGGTCGGTTTGTTGATTGGGTGGTCGGTCGATTAATTTGTGGGATCATTGATTGGTTACATACATTGTTGGTTGGTTGGTAGTTTGGCTGGGCGGATGGGTGGTTGGCTGGGTGGTTGTTTGGTTGGGGGTTCGATGCTTGTTAGGTCGATTGATAGTTGGTTGGTTGGTTGGTCAGATTAAAAGTTGGTTGATTGATTGGTTGGTTGGTTGGTTCGTTAGATTATTGATTGGTAGATTGGCTCATTGGTAGGTTGTTAGGCTGACTTGTTAGTTGGTTGGCTGGTTGGTGGGTGCGTCGGTTGTTTGATTATATGCTTAATTGGTTGGTTGGTTGGTTGGTTGGTTGTCGGAAGGTTGGTTGGCTGTTTGTTTGGCTCTTTATTTGGTTTGTTGATCGCCTGTTTGGTTGGTTAGATGTTTAGTTGGTTCGTTGGCTGGCTGAGTAGTTAATTAGCTATGTAGGTTGGTTTCTCAACGTCCAACTAAAGCATCCAGGCTATGTTGAGGACGGATTAATATGTCTTCCAATACAAAAGACTTACTTCAGAAGAAAATTGTCGTTAAATACGGATAGAAAGGAAGCCAAACAAGATTTGTATAATCGAATCAAAATTCGTGTGACCTCATCATACATTCAATATAGAACTTACAACATAGAAATCTCAAACTACCTTTGTCATTGTAAGTTATACGAGTTTTAACTTCTTTCATTTTCTTTATTTCTATGTGGTGACTCCAGCACTCGATGAACCCTTTCGGTGACTTGGTCACCAAATGAAATTTGAAACTCGTTTGTCATAGTGCTAGCGGGCTATGCTACTGACGCGAACTTTACATTTTTCGTCGAAAAACATTTCTTTTCTGAAATATGATTTGAATTATGCACGTTTCCCGGTGATAAAAGCTTTAAAAAATCTCATTAACTACAACTTGGTCCACATAAATATTATACAATAAATGACTATATTAAAAGCATAATAAAAAGCTTATATAGCAGAGATTTTAAATTGCTGATCAATCGGATTATGTATAGTTAAGAAGAAAAAAACAAAAATTGTTTTTTCATCGTTAATTGTAGTGTGCTTGGTATCAAATCGGCTCTGTGTAAAGATAAACGGTTAGTTGCTTTTTTAAAGTGACAGGTCGAGCTAAAAGGTTTTCTTGTAGCCTTGTCAATATACAAGTTTATAAAAAATGAAATTAAATGAAATAACACAAAAATGAAAGAAAGGAAAGGATAAAACAAAATAAACAACGTCTCTAAACAAAAGTAATTAAACTGTGATTGCTCGGTCAGTTAGTGTCCTCTCCTGAAAAATGGAATGCCTTTGGTTCAAACTCAAACAGATGTTTCTGACTGCATTATAAGATTACTTGAAAAATAACTACACAGTGTGTAAAACTCGCCAAAGATTTAGTGTTAGCTGACCACAACGTTGTTTTTACGGCCCTTTGTGGGCCAGAGAGTGTGAGGGAGTGAGAGTTTTCATGGCGAGATTTTTGCATTTATGGCTCAAGATCATTAAGGCAGTGGCTTCCTTATTTAAACCTTTAAAGAATTCAGTCTGCACATTTCTCAACGGCCTTAATTTTAATAAAGAAATAGAGTATGTCCGCGACAAGCTAGGTACCTTGATAAATAGGACTGTAGGCTCATTTTGTAAAACGTCTCACTAAATCATATTCTCTGTTTGTGCTGAAACAATTAACACCGTTTCAGATTCCATCGCGAGGCCCAGGAGATCGTGGAGTACGAGAGCCCAGAGGAGCTGGAGGAGGGAGAGGAACGGGATGAGGACTCAAGGGGCGGCATGATCGATCCAGACACGTTCTACCAGGACGAGGAGGATATCGCCGCTACGGACACGCAAGACGTAGAGCTGTGCGCCGCTGGCCGGCGCCAGGACGTGAGACCGCGGCCTCGAGACGCTAAGGATGCTAAGAACTCTAAAGACGCTAAGGACCGTTGGTGCTCCGTGAAGGACCTGAAGACCGCGCTCACGTACCTTAACGAGGCGGACGGCTACAAGACTGTGGTGCTCAAGCCGGGGAGAGGGGGCGGCCGGGAGATGGTGGTTCTCACTGATGAGGACTAGGCTGAGGAGACGCTAAGGAAAGCAAGTACAACGATGCTTCAGACTTGGATCCATGACTAGGATAGGACAAGATAAAATAGGATATAAGAAATAACTTTACTTGTTCTTTTTTCTTGTGGTCCAAATATGCAGCCAAAATAAAACTCGTGGACAATAACAACAGTAATAATTTCAAAAGTAGTAATATTCGTGCTGCTGCTGCTGCTGCTGCTGCTGCTGCTGATGATGATGATGATGATGATGATGATGATGATGATGATGATGATGATGATGATGATGATGATGATGATGATGATGATGATGATGATGATGATGATGATGATGATGATGATGATGATGATGATGATGATGATAATAACGGTTGCCCTGGGTTAGAACATCGGTTTCCGATGCAGGAGGTCCTTCGTTTGAGCTCTGGCGATTTCGCCACCTACTGGTTGGGTTGGCGTCAGTTTAATGTTACCTACCGCCCTGTACGCGTGTGGTAGCAGTTAAATTGCCAAACATCAGTCTTGGGGTCCGTCCACAATATAGCCATATATAGTGCTGACGTTTGACCAAATCAACAATCAGGACTTTCTCTTCCCGACTGATTGTATGGGTATGTGCGTCAATGAAAGTAAGCTTTATCAATAAGCATAAATTGTAAGCTCTTCAGACGCGGTACTTACGATGTCGCCACCTACTGGTTGGGTTGGCGTCAGTTTAATGTGACCTAACGCCCTTTGGGTCCGTCCACAATATAGCCATATATAGTGCTGACGTTGGACCAACTCAACAATCAGGATTTCTTCTTCACAACTGATTTTATGGGTGTATACACCAGTGAAAGTAAGCTTTATCAATAAGCAATAAGTTTTAACACTCTATAGACGCGGTACTTAATTTTACCGACAAGACCCGAGAGGACCCCAAAAGATCCAAGAAGACTCAAGAAGATCGGAGGAAAATTCGAAAAGACAGTCGAAAAGACCCAGGAAGATATGAAAAGACACTTAAAGACCTGAAAAGACATACACGGGTTATGTTTTTAAATTCTTTATACGCTTTCGAATTTTTTTTCCATAAATAAACATCAACTAAATAAGCAATAAAAAACATATATGTCTTCAAAGGTCTTTTCGGGTCCTTTCCGGTCGTCTCGGTAAAAATAAGTACCCTTTAGACTGGTATCAGGCTGGAGACTGGTTGAGTACGAAAAATGACTGTTTTTGTTTGTTTTTATTTTATTCTTATTATTTTTACGACTAAACATTTTGAAATAATATTTTAAATGACATCAGTGTTTTCTTAATAAAAAATTTTTTTCACATGGAAATTTGAAACAACTAATTGAAGTGTTTTTATTTTGTTTTGGATGCAACTAGCCATACTATTATGATTATACATGTGTAAAGGAACTTCAATTGCAATTTCCCACAATTATGTAAAGAAAATCCATTTGTAACTTACCGTAAAAGAAGACGAGAATTGGATTTTTTTTAATTATTTAGGATTTTGTCAGTGTATCATTATATTTATTGACCTACGTGAGTAATTTCTCAAATGCCAAGATAGCTTTAAAGTTGTGGCAATCTTTCAGTAATTATGTATTCTTTTCTTGCTTTGTTGTTTTATGTATAGTGAATTCTCTTTATTTGAATGTGTTAGGGAAAACTTTTTGTTCGGTCTTCAAAATATGGTAAACGCATTTTACAATGAGCCCTGTTTAGATTAAGTCAAGATTGAGAATAAACGAACCTGACAGATAAAATATGAAGTGTTCGTGAATTCTTTATTATTGTCAATACTTGTGCTCCACCTGGGTAAAGTGTTGTTGTGTATCGCCCAACGTCAACACAATATAGGCTATATTGTGAACCGACCCTTAGACTAACGCCTGACAAGTGTACGTGCTGCCACACAGAGACAGGTCGGCGATAACGTGACTCTGACTCAGCCAGTCACATTAATCTGACACCAACACAACCAAGAGGGGACGAAATCGCCAGAGCAGGGCTCGAACCACGGATCTCCCCTCGCAGAGACCCGATGCTCTACGTCAGAGCTACCGCGCCCCTTACACTTAAAGAGGACATAATAATTATACAGTCAGTGATAAGGGAGAATTTCGTTACAACTCATTTGACTAAATGTCACTCTCCGTCCCTGCTACAAAACGAATCATCATGAAGTGCCGATTGCACAGGTATAGAATTCTGCTATCATTGACAAATCATTGACGGGTGTTGTGAGGTTCTTTAAAGGGCAGAGATAAGGCTTATATCTAAGAGCGCCCTTTCCTAATGCTGATAAAATGTAGAAGTTGTAAATAGGGCAAACATTACGGGCTGTGGTGGCCCAAGTTTAGAGCAATGGTCTCCAACAGAGAAGGTTCGGGGTTCGAGTCCCTGTTAAGACAACTCCTGACTAATACTTTGGTGGGTGCCAATATAATGTGATCGCCGAAGTCCCGGATATATAATCGGCTTCCGATGCAGGAGGACCAATGTTCGAGCCTCGCTCTGGTGATTTCGTCTCTACTGGTCGTGTCGGTGCCAGCTTAATTTACCGACTGAGACAGGAATCATGGCATACCCATACGGTCTATGTGTGGTAGCACATATAATTGTCAGACGTTAGTCTTGGGACCCATCGAAAACATTCTCTATAGTGCTAATTTGGACGCGAAGCAACAACAACACCCCAGAATTCCATCATCATCATCATCATCATCATCATCATCATCATCATCATCATCATCATCATCATCATCATCATCATCATCATCATCATCATCATCATCATCATCATCATCATCATCATCATCATCATCATCATCATCATCATCACCATAATCATTTATCCATCACCACCACATATCATTGATATTATCAGCATCACTGTGATTCTTTTTATCATGATCATCGTCGTCGTTTTATTATTATCCTCATCAACATCATTAATAGCATCATCCTTATCATCGTCTTCACTGTAGTTATCGCCTATTACCAAGATGGGAATTGAATGTTATCGGTCCTTTGTTACTATAGCTATAAATAATTACTCATCATCAAAATCGTCAGCAGAATTACTAGCGTCAGCAGAGGCGGTAGCACTTTTGACGTCATGCCCTATTCGTCAATCTTATTACCATGTAGAGACGTAAAAGAAAATACAATTTGTAATATCGCTTAAACGGAAAAGAGAATCATGAACAATCACACGCAATTTATATGTGCAAAAAAAATTCAATTACCGTCGTTCAATTAAAAAAAACAGAATTTAAATTAGTTGAATGATACATAGAAGAATTGCCTGCAACAAACACAAAAAGTTATGGTTTGGATAATTTATACCTTTCTTTGTCAAAATTGATCATTCGTTATTTTTAAACTTCAACTCTGATCACCAAATGATTTCAAATCACGGGTTTCACGATATATTATTGAATCAAACAAATGATGCAGTTTTTGACAATTTGCCTTTAGTTTCTAGATTGTATTTTTTTTTACTTTCTCATTAATAATCGTAACAATCTAATAATTCAAAAGGAAAGTTGTATTTAAATAAAAAAGCATAGAGAAAATGTACTTTACTCTAAACATACAAATTGAAAGCCATTGACTTCTTCCTGAAATAGGGTGTATCTTTGGTAAAAATATAATTGTTGAAAACTAACAAAGAGGGGAGGGGGGAGAAATAATTTGACTCAAGAAAGAACAAACACATTTTTTCCTTGGCGGTCTCTGTAATCTATTTTATTGGTCAAAGGGAGAAAAAATGAAGAGACAAAACGTTGGATTATAAAAATTGAACGTTTTTACGTAAGGGGTTGGTCGGTTTGCGCTCGATTTGAGACAGACGGTGATTATCCTCTGTGTGGAAGCTTGGAGATAACAATGTTGGGCTCATCTCGTATTTCAGAACAAAAAGTTTGAATCACAAAATTGTTGTTTTTAAGAATCAAAAGTTCACTGTAGTTTTTTTAGAAGCACAAACTGACAAAACAAAACGCGTTTATGGGTTAATAAGATGCTGTATTCGGAAGAGCAGTTATTATACATTTAGACACAAATTATGTAAAAACGACTATTTAGATCGAGGTTCAAACGTTACAATAAAGTGAATAGGATACACATAAGTTTTACAATGAACGACAAGCAGAAAAATAATGAAACATTCTGTAAAATGAAATATACTCACTAAGATATCGACAAGTATGATGACAAAGTAGGCAATGGACATGTAAAACACCAAGAGGTGGTTGAAATTGTTAATGGCGACCGTGTACTTTCTTCCCTAAGGCAAAGAACATGATGACATTCAACACTCTGGTTTCATATATCACCAAAAAACAAAACATAAGTTCACAAATATTGCATTGCAGTAAACCAAAAAATGTTTTCCAAGTTTTGTTTTAACTGTCTTACAAAACCAGGGGCAGACTGTAACACGGATTGTAATTTATGTTATAAACCGCTAAAATTAAAAAAAAATGCCTCTAAACAAAATGTAATACCTTAAATGCAAACTCAGTAAAAGCGATAATACTAATATTTAACTTTTATTAATGATTTGATTCTCTCTGTATATCGACTTTCGATTGGATCTCTATTAATTTCCGCTATATTCTTATTCTATATGTGTTTCTTCGTCTTGGCTAGTCTGTCTATATTTTTTTTCTCTTTGGATCCACCCGCCCTCTCTGTCTCTGTCTCTCTATGTTTTTTTCTCTCTCTCTATCTCTCTCTCTCCCTCTCTCTCTCTCTCTCTCTCTTTCTCTCTCTCTGTCTCTATATCTATCTAGTTTTCTCTCTCTTTTTATCTGTCTGTCTCTCTGTTATCAATATCTCTAACCCTTTCTATCTCTCTCTCTCTTTCTCTTTCTCTTTCTCTCTCTCTCACTCCATATCTATTTCTTTTTCTGTTTTTTTTTACGCTTACCCATTATTGAATGCTTTGTATTTTTTTTTTCAAATACGAGAAATTGTTACAAAAATTTGATCCAGTTCAAATGGTGATGCCACTTGATTTTATTTAAGATCCGCTTTGCAGAATTTGTATCCTTCTTTTCTGCGTGTTTATTTAATTAAAAAAATAATTTGCCATCCCCTCAATCTGTCTAGTAGCAAATGGCTCGTAGATTATTGCAATTCAGATTCGTTTTGCTCATATTATACTTTCAATCGATCATTGCAGTCTGGTTCCACTGGATAATACAAAACATATCGATGCCAGATTTTGAGAATTCCCGATCTAAACTGAGTTAAATTAATTTATCAGACTTAAATGCAGGATATAATATGTGTAATGTAATGCAAAATTTACACAACTGCATTCCGTGTGTCTGCACATTGAGCATGAATTAACAATGTTTGATTCAGGGCCGGTTCTCCTTTTTAAAAAATTCAAGCTGGGTTTGTTTTTCGCGCTTACAATCTTTCTTGGGAAAATACAGGCTTTCTGGTAGAATGTTGATCTTACACTTAGGAGGTGTTCGATTCTAAACTCACGAGTGGTGACACTGACTTAACAAGTAGGGGCAGAAATCTTAATCTAAATTTTATCCGCTCGTGCATCTATATTATTATTATTTTATTATTATTATTATTATTATTATTATTATTATTATTATTATTATTATTATTATTATTATCATCATCATCATCATCATCATCATCAAATTCAAATTCAAATTCAAATTTATTCAGTCAATCTGTATTACATCGAAAATATATAATGTTGAATGCGGCATCTTCAAAAAAAATTACATTACAATAATAGTGAGACGCCACAATGAAAATTAATAGAATTATACACAGACAACGCTTTAAATAAAACTAGTTACATTATCTTTACCTCACCAGTGCTTTTAATTTTATACAGCATAAGAAAGAATGTTTATAAATGCTAACATATAAACTAACACTATTGTATAAATGTACATTGTGAAAATAGCATTAGTTATACAGCTTGTTGTTGTTGTTGTTGTTGTTGTTGTTGTTGTTGTTGTTGTTGTTGTTGTTGTTTAGCCGCCCTCTCATCATCATCATCATCATCCTCATCATCATCATCATCATCATCATTATCATCACCATTTATTATTATTATCTTTATTATTATTACAAATTACCTTTATTAAGAGAAGCTTCTCTATTAAAACACAAAAAGATAGTTTACATGCAGTTGGCTCATTCTGAAAACGCGAACAAAAGAAAATCTAACTTCTATCAATACAAATGTACCCCAAAAATACGTGCACTCAATAAAAATTAAATAGATCGCTAATTCATCTTAATTGTCATCTCTTCAAGGAGAAGAAACGTCAGTTTATGTTTTTTAAAAATCTTTTAAACACCATTGGGATTCGTGTTTATTTTCACGACGGTGCGATGAAAATAATTATAGACATTCTTTAAACATAAAAACCGTATTTATTTTTGTTTATTCAATACAAAGGCGAAAAGTATTTTACGTAATCCTACCAGCTTTTCTTTGCCAATTTTAAAATGGCACAGGCCTTTCCCCCTAAGGAAATCTACATAATGTTCTATTCAGCACTTCGTTAAATTGTTTTCCTCCGGCTATTAAATCTACTTCTGCCGGCGCGTCTTCCCTTAGGCTCTATAAACTGAATAACATTATCGATTTCATTTATCTAAAAGCAACACAAAATCTCGAAAAGACGAGAATGAGACGAGGAGAATCCTTTGCTCAATAGCCTTTTAATACTTCCCCGATCCTCTTGGTCCCATTAAAAAAATTTCAAGCGAAAACAGAGGCGAATCGGTGTTTACGGCGTCTAGACGGCGCGCTTCGTGCAGTCCGCAGTAATACCGGTGCTAGATTCAACCACACTCGACCGCAAAGTATGGACGTGAGCCAGAAGTACGGAAAGGGAGAAATGGAAACAGGCATAGACACTGGTAGTGAGACAGAAAAAGAAATCGAGAAACAGATAGAGAAGTAGAAAGACAGACACACAGACAGACAACGAGGTAAATAATTATATAGTGGGACAGACATGCAGTGAATTAGAAAGACAGAGACAGAGCGAGGGTGAGAGAGAGAGAGAGAGAGAGAGAGAGAGAGAGAGAGAGAGAGAGAGAGAGAGAGAGAGAGAGAGACAGAGACAGACAGACAGACAGACAGACAGACAGATAGACAGGCAAATGACAGTGACATAGGACAAAATACTCGTCCAACAGCAGCACTATATAGGCTATATTGTGGACGGGCCCCAAGACGGACGTCTTAAAATTTTACGTGCTGCCACAAACGAGACAGGGCGGGGATGCCATGACTGCTGTCTCAGCCGGTCACATTATACTGACACCGACTCAACCAGTAGGGAACGCAACAGCCATTATTCGAACTCGGGACCTTTTGCGTCGGAAGCCGATGTTCTACTCCTGGACCACCGCGCCCCCCTCACACTCTTTGATAAAACTAACAAAATAGCTGGCTCAAAAACACAAGCACTCTAAATTTAAAAATAGTTCATCTTAGGGTGTTGATTTGAAAAAGTTTTAAAGTTATCATAACTTGATATCTAATGAATATCAATATGTTCCAACATTATGAGGTATAGAGAAAGCGAATTAGACACCCAAACAATTCCGAATTTCTGTGTCGCGATGCTGTGCGCATTTATTCGTTCTTAAGATAGTACGTTCCTATATAGATCTGCACACCTTCCATTCGAAATCTTAAAAAATCAAGGCTTTCACCCTTTATAATTTTTCTTAAATTCCCCAAAATGGTGCTCGCATAAGCTACAGGCCCGAAATCATACGATATGAAAAGGTTTACAACCTTTCCATGTCCATGGATATGTTTTTATAAAGATATCAAGTCTTTTTGATCAATAAACCAATCCTTCATATATAACCTTTGGCCTTTAATATGTCATTCTCGTTTAAAAAGCAATAAGAAATATTAACACTATGCATTAATAAAATGTAACGTCGAACAGTTCGTATGATCGAGATAATCGACATACCTCCTGAAGTGGAAAAATGGAAAATGAATATTGAAGTGTGTCTTTCGTTTTCATCTCAAGTTGCGACTGACCGAGAGAAAACGATATAGATCTAGATATTAACAAAGCAGACAAAACCTGCTACTAAATACGTAGGTCTAATAATATTTGTATTGAGGGTTTCGATTTTTTTGCACTATTCTCTTCGTTAGTTCAAAGCGATTTGTTCAATTATATTGAAAGTTCGCCAATGATCTTTTTATGCTTCATGTATGGGGAGTTCAGGTCATAGAGAGGGATCTCTAATATCTCTTTGAATAATTACTACAGCTTGGTGTGTGTGTGTGTGTGTGTTATTCACGCCTAATCTCCTGTTCATTATGAGATCACAGGCTTTTAGCGCGATCTGCTCTTTTACAAGCGTTCTCTATTCACACACACTTTCAATGAACTGTTAATTATTCACTAGACAGAGATATTGTTAGGTAAATAGATAGATAGAGAGATAGATAGATAGATAGATAGATAGATAGATAGATAGGTAGGTAGGTAGGTAGGTAGGTAGGTAGGTAGATAGATAGGCAGGTAGTTAGGTAGATAAATATTACTTCTAAGGGAGCGCATAAATATAGGACTTAACACTATTTTGAAAAGTGTAGGCCTATTTCCTAGTTGGTGTTTTGTTTTGGTTTTTTTTTCGTAAAGATACATAAGAGAATAGTTATGAACTTACCTTTACATTATAATTATTAAACCGATCTAAAGAACAAACCCATTTATTTCAGTGAAGTAAGTCGGCAGTCAATTAGTTCTTATCGCCTGAACAAAGCCACACATCTGTTGTGTTCATCTATTCAATACGGATATTTCTAATATACTTATATCTATCCATCTGTCTATTGATCTTTCTGCCTATCTATCTATCTCTCAGTATGTCTGTTTGTGTATCTTTGTCTGTCTATCTATGTCTCGCTCTGTCTGTCTATCTGTCTCTCTCCCTCTCTCTTTATCTGTCTATCTATCTATCTATCTCTCTGCCTCTCAGTGTGTCTGTTTGTCTATCTCTGTCTGTCTATCTATGTCTCTCTCCCTCTCCCTTTATTTCTCTCTCTCTCTCTATTTATCTCTCTATCTCTATTCATACGTTTTTTCTCTCTCTCTCTTTTTCTCTTTTTCCGTCTTCCACCCATACCCCACCCGCCGCTACCCTTCCCCCGTTTTCTGCAACCTCACGTCTTATCCAACCACTAAAATTCTCGTTAACTCTCCTCCTTCCTTTACTCTCCCGCTGAAAATCGTCCAGCCTGTGTCCTCAATGTTATACCAGTGTCTGCCTCTCTATCGGGTATAGGCCCGCCGATGGAATAGATGTCTCTTTTCTGGTTTACCGTCTCCTAGGTTCCTCTGAGGGTTCCTATATGGCGACAGGCGGCCTTGATAGAGGGGAGTCCGTGAGTATCGGGTCTTTCAATATTGGTCGTTTGCGAAACTAAGGCTCCGGGGCACGGGGCACGAAGTAAGATGTGACAGAAGTTTAATGTGGTGTCCCAAACACCCTGAAAGATTAGCAAGCACTCCAAGCAGTGACTTTCATTGTTGTTTGAGGGCCAGATCTAGTTTTTATTACAGCAGTGAGGTGAGATATAAATGTTCATTATAGCCGTGATGGTAATAGTATTTAATTGGTCAGATCTAGTTTTTATTACGGTAGTGGGGTGAGATATAAATGTTCATTATATCCGTGACTTTAATTGTAGATAAATGGCCAGATCTAGTTCTATTACAGCAGTGAGTTGTGATATAGATATTATGTTCATTATAGCTGTGACTTTCACAGTAGTTTGAGCGCCAGATCTAGTTTTATTACGGCAGTAGGGAAAGATATAGATTTACGCCTAGTCTGCCTTTACGAGGTTTTAAACAATGGTGGGTTTTTTATTCACTCTTAGCTTGTCGACAGGATCTCGAATCAACTGCACTTTATGAGAAAATTTAGTTCAATATAGTTGGGAAGAAAAACGTGTATGCAATTAATAATTATGACGTTAGCAAATGCAAAGAACATAATAATTTAGACCATAACATAGGTTTTTTCAGGTAATCATGATTCTTGTTATTGTTGTTTTTTTACTCAAAGAATGGAACATTAACTGCTTATATTTCAAACATTTCTATTTTTAAATTCAAATATTCACATGCTTTGTGGACGTGTGTGTAGTACAACAACAGGAACAATTTGTTTATATGTGTAACAAAAAGCGAGGTTCGATATCAAAATCTGGATCAAGAACTTGTACAGAAATAGAGCCCAAGGCGTTCTTTCTACTATCATACCATTAGTGATTTCATCAAATAGAGTAATTTTGATAAAACATTTATAATTATTTGGCTGTTGTGGCTACAAGCAGTTCAGGATATCAAGTCTGCGGCTTCGATCTACTGAAGGAACTAACATACTAACGACGCCTCAGGTTAGTTTTTCTGTTGCTTGTAATAACAACACTATTACTACTACTACTACTACTACTACTACTACTACTACTACTACTACTACTACTACTACTACTACTACTACTACATTTTTGCTTATATATTCTTTTTATGATGATATAGCCTGCGCAAAAATTTGGACCATAACAAGAACAACATTTATAGAGGTTGACTGTAAGCGCAGGCACCACAGAAATATTATTCTGCAAAGCTTGTTAGGAACACACAGTCACAATGGGATCACAGAAGCAAGCAAATGGATACATTTAATTTGATAATCGAAAAAAATTATTTTAATAAAAAATAAACCTGATAGTAATAATAATAATAATAATAATAATAATAATAATAATAATAATAATAATAATAATAATAATAATAATAATCACATAATGATAATAACAATGATTCAAAACAATATTAACGACATCATTATCATCAACAACAACAACAACAACAACAACAACAACATCAACAACAACAACAACAACAACATTGGAATAAATTGGCTCAGTGGTGGAGCATGCTACTTTAATCGAAAAGACGGCGGTTCTTTTGTGGAGAGGACTGCACTGTTTCCTGCTTGTTGAGTCGATGTTAGCATAGTGTGATCGACTGAGAAAAATCCCTGTCTTTGTGTGGGATCACGTAAACTTGTCAGATGGTCTTCTCGGAATCCAGCGACAATACGATCTACTTAGAAGCACCAAAAGAAAAAAAAACCCAACAACAAATCAATCCAAAAAATATAAACAATATCATTATCAGCTGTACAAACGTGCGACATATAAAAAATCAATAGGAAAAAATATTATATATATATGTATCTCTATATAAATGTGGTTTTTCTTTTCCAACACTGAAAAAATGGGAAGAAAGTAATGCCACCGGCTTTGCTAACCAATACTTCTATGGTTCTTTGATGAGCTTTGTTAACCTAATTGCCAGAAGCGTGAACTAGTTCCAATAAACCAGACATTGTAATCTCCAAACAAAACCTTTTGTGCTCTTCAAAATCTTTAACCCTCCAAATACTCTCTAATTATCTGGCTGTCTGGAACCTCGGGCCTTACTCCTCGCCTCAAAAGCCGCAGCTTACATTTTAATAATATAAATTATAATTGAATTTTTTTTTTCAAAATGTTCGTGCAAAACACACCATTGCCTTTAAGCAAAAGAAAGACCAGGGTAATTTTATAAAAAAGGATAGATACAGTTTTGAAATGACTTCATTCATGACCAAATATTTATATTATAAATTATCAAATGGAAAAAATTGTAAAATCTATTCGAGATTTCGATTTGCAAACTAATTAAAAAAAAATTAATCAGCTGAATACTTAAAAGAGCGTAGAAAAGTAAACGTATCAGTACCATAATCACACATAGTAGTAATCCTGACTATTGTGCTACTACATGTGATTTTTACTAGTATTACTACTACTACTACTACTACTACTACTACTACTACTACTACTACTACTACTACTACTACTACTACTACTACTACTACTACTACTACTACTACTACTACTACTACTACTACTACTACTACTACTACTACTACTACTACTACTACTACTACTACTACTACTACTACTACTACTACTACTACTTTTACTTTTGCCATTGACCATAAGTTAACTAATACGTATGCTTCTCTAGTCAGGAACGTAATTGGCTATTGTACATTGTGTTAAATGTTGTCCTAGTTTTCACAAATTTTATCTTAGAGCGGTTATAATATGTTCTAGAACACACTTTTCAACAAATTCCATTTACGCACTCCTGTTTTTTTTATTTTAAAATCTTTTTTGAAATTAGTATAAAGCCGATTTTTAACAAACAAAACGTTCCTATTTGTTTTTGTTTGTGTGAAATTTTGTCTATTTTTTTGTTGATCTGATTTAGAAAGTTGACACTTAACGATATATGCATACTTGAGGTTGTGCCAAGTTTACCATTATTATTTTTATATAACCTGGCTTAATCTTCATTTGTCAGGGGACTTTTGAATAAACATGTTCTATTTTCTTATCATTCTTGTTTATTTTAAGTGTTCTTTTCATTTAGTTATGTATAGACATAATAACAGGGGAGCAGCTGTATTTTTTTTGTTGTTGCTTCCGGAAAGACAGACCTATAATCTCAGCGGGATGTGCATGACGTAGATTTTTGTTACTTGGAAAGCATTCTAAAGAAATATTTTTTTTGTTATTTTTTTTTGTTTTTGTTGTTGTTTTTGTTGCTGCTTGTTGTTGTTTCTTTTGATGTTGTTGTTGTTCTAGTTCTAGCTGTGTTTGTTGATTTATTTATTATTGCTATTCTTCTTGTTGTACTTGCTGTTGATTATGTCGTTGTTGTTTTTGTTTTGTTTGTTTTTCAAATCGAATTTTTTGTACGATACGATAAATAAGAATGTGAAAAGGGAAAACATAGCTCGAAACAACAAAAAGCCGCGACTAAAACCTACCAAACCGGATCTTATGTAAAACTTAATAGAGCTAAATTTACATTTGAAGAAAAAACACTCTTGTTCAATCTTCTGTCTTTTCTTTTCTTATAATACCCTTTTGCTGTGTTTTACGTAGCTGGGTTTTTTATGTGTGTTCCATTCTTAGTGCAATCGTTATACCACCGTTTTTCTGTTGCTTTTATTTTACCCTTTACATTTTACATTTTTCACGGGCATACTTATCAAAAGCATTCACTTCATAATCTTAGACCCCTACGCGCAGAAAATATAACCTGACAATCGTGGGGAAAGATGATCCCCTTTTTGAACACACGTGCACTTTAATTTCTTTCTCTTGTTCTCGACACCGCGCATGCTTCTCTCAAAGCCTAAAATTTTATTTCTTTTTCAACCGAAGAGGCACACACACACACACACACACACACACTCACACACATATACGCGCATGTTTACAAAGAAGCCCAGATCTCGAGGGACAAAAACATCCTGCAACTCTTCAACTCTCAACTTCATAATAAGGGGAAACCTTGATACGCGTTATCTGCTGCTTGATTCAATGAAAGGGCTTAAGTGTCTCTGTCTGTTTGTTATGACAAGGTGTTTACGCCGTTCCTCTCATTATTGTAAAGAAAAGAAATCCCCGATTATACTGCTTGAGGAAATTACGTTCTTTTAACATCTCACAAGATTTGCCTCAATTGGTTTACTTAGCTATGGTAAGCAGCACCCTCACGTTTGGTTTGGTATGTTGGGGAGGGAACATGTTAAAACAAGGTAGGAAAAGACTTGACAAATTTATTAAAACAGCAGGTGGGTGGTAAGTAGAAACCAAGAAGGCACCATGTCATTAATGTAATAGAAAGATTGTAAATAAAATGAAATGTATTATTAAAGACAACCCACACCCTCTGAATACTTTATACGATCGTCAGTAGATTGAAAGCGGTTATCGTTATACAGTTCCAAAGACGGGCACAAACAGACATAAGAACATTTTTTTCCTAAACCTATCAGACTCTTTAATTAGAAACACAAAATGGGGAAGCTAATACAATATTGCAACCCTTAACAAAACATAAATTTATACCACTTTTTCTGAATGTTTTCTGATTATCATTGTGCAATATGAATTATTCTGATTAAGTTTTATGTTTATACACATAGGTAACACATTTTAATGTGTTTTACAATTTTAACGTTTTTTTTGTATGTTTTAAAGCAGGTCTTTCTCAATTTCTTTTGATGGGATTAATAAAGTCACGTTATCTTATCCTATGTTTTTTTTTAAGAATATTTCACGGACGTCTTTGTGCAGACATAAAATTACCGAAATCCACACAATCATTCTAACAAGCAACACACGCATACACATTTTTCATCTACATCCACATGTATAGTCCAACAGGCAACACTATCGTGTATTCAAGGTGGGTTTCTTTTTAACCCAAGTAAAAGTAAAAGATCGTCTGAAAATCAATACAATAATTTAAAATTCGTACATTCTTGTAGATCCGCATTCCTTACAATTTTGATCGATCTTCTCTTAAGGATTTAAACAGTATTTTTTAGCAGTATTGATTTTGACAAGTTTAGCAATGCCTGTTTAAATTGATTCGTGCATGGATATTAGACCTGAACAAAGCGCTGTTATTGAATATGTCGATTAATACTATTTGCAATTGAAAAATATAAGAATGCTATGTGTGGTTACCCTGTTCAAAACGCTGGCACTAGCACTGTCTCCTTTCCCCCTCAGGACTTTTTTGTTGTTGTTGTTGTAAAGCATATACTTCCCCGGTGGCGTAATAACTGAAAGAAAGAATAATGGTTAAAGTAATTATTACAAGACCCATTTTCTTTGAGCATTTTCATTTCTGAGGTAAAAAAAATTGTGAAGTTTGACCCTAACGTGCTAACAAGTGCTTTGCTGATCGACGCGAGGCTGCCGCGTCGTGAAAGGGTTAAGACAAATAATAAATAGTTATACAAAATAGTTCGCGGCCTAGCGTATGCTTCTCATGTCCTCAAGGCCAAGGGCAGTAAGTACAACGTCGTGGTAGTTTACGACACGTCCCAAGCCTTTTTCTTCCTTTATTTTTACCACGAGTTGTAAGCTACTGTGATTTTGTACTTATAGCCACTGGGTCCCAAACTAACCCGGCTTAACACATGCTAGAGCAAGGCAAAGATCTTGCTTTCAATGCCGCGATGTTCATCACGTGTTATACACTATATAGGCTATAATGAGGACGGTTCCCAAGATTAACGTCTGATAAGTGTACATGCTACCACACAGAGACAATGGTAGGATACCATGACTCTGTTTCAACTGATCACATTAAACTGACACTGGCCCAACCAGTAGGAGATGAATTGCCAGTGTGTGGCTAGAACCACGGACCTCCTGCGTCGGAAGACAATGTTCTACCCCAAGGCTACTGTGCCCCCCAGATAACGTGGTAGAGTGTGGCTTCCAATTCCAAGAACCCGGACTCGAATTCAGATTCGGTCTACTTGTTCCTTTCTGTTTGGATGTGTGTCAGTATAATGTGATCAGTTGAGATAGAAGTTCTGACATCTCTAGCGTTACGTGGAAACACGAAAATTATCTAAAACAAAAGTCCTAGAACCCGCCCTAGTCGTATGAGGTGCTGACGTTGGCGTCGAGAATCGAACAAATAATTTTGTTTTTTAAAATGAGAGTAAGGTGCACAGGATATGAAGTTTTGCAAAAGAACGAACAACGCTTCGGAACTGTACATTTTCTTTACGAAAAAATGTGCTTGTTTAGTGCAATATGGCGGTTAGTTTCGGGAAACTTAAGTATTGTAATTGGATGGAACAGGAATAGGGTAGGTATTTTTTCATTTAATTTTTTTAGTTTTTTTTGGAAAATATAATTTTTTATTTTTTTTTTTTTTTTTTTTAAATTTATTTTTTTTTTTGTCTTGATATTGTACATTTTGGATGCCTTTTTGTCTTAGTTGTGCTTCTGGAAATCTTCATATTTTATAGTAAGATGCTTCTGAGATTCATACAACTATAAGACAGTGTGCAGACAAGAAAAGAGAAGTTGAATTGATGGATGGATAAAAAACGAAGCAAAGTTTCTCTTTTTTCTTTTAATTGCTCTTTTATATTTTAATTCAGTTAAACAAGTTTTTAAGCTAGTTAACACCGAGATAATGATTTCTAGATGCTTCCCTAACGCTTTGCTCAGCATCACTTCAAATCCACAATTCTGTTGCTATATTATTAGCCAATTGGACTACTATAATAGATGACTATGAACATTATATTCATTGCAATTTCTGCTTTATTTGGCATGCTCCGGTATTTTAAGGCTCGATTCAGTTGAAACAAAGATTCTTAAGACCTGGACAATGTTCAAGCAAACCCTCTATGTGTACGACGACAACTGTGCTATTATGCCCAAACAGAGGTTAATTGTTACCGAATTTGGGTTAATAAAGAGCGAGGTAAATACTACTACAAATAAGAAATGTGTTTATATCAACCGTATTATAATTTGGAGTGAATATTGAATAATCTATATGGGACGAACAGGCACAAGTGTTAGAGCGTTAGTCTCGCAATCAGAAGGTCCCTGATACAAAACCCGTGATTGGCCAAAACTATTTTTGTCCAATTTCGTACTCTAATGGTTGTATCGGTACATTTTAGTATAATGCCAGGGCTCAAGGTATGCCCGCACTGTATCTGTGTGGCATCACGTAAAATTGTCAGACGTTAGTCTTGGAACCCATCCACAATATAGTGTATAGTGCTGACGTTGGCGCTAAGCGGCAAGCTCCACTATTCTGGACCTAAATATATCATAGACAATCTTGTTCTGTCCTGTCTCAACTGTCAGTTTTTAAGCCTTTGTTATTTTGCTTCTTTATATACAGAATAAGCTTCTATGTCTGAGTTCTGTTTAAAAAAAAAAAAATAAATATTTTCAAAGGATTTTTCGCACTTGTAGGCTATTTTAGTTATATTTGTTCATGTGATTATTTATTTCTTTTATTTACAGTGATCAGCAGACTTGTATTATTCAAGATTCTTAAAAAATTCTTTAAAAAAAAACCCACAAACATTTTAACAAACACAAAAGAAACAACAAAAAAAGCAATTCAAAGATATGTCAGCGTTGTTGTATCCAATGATTCTCTTTCATCTGTGTCATTCGAACCTTGTTATAAATTGTTCAAAAAAAAAAAAAAAAGTAAAGTATTTCTAAAGTTCAAAAGGTTAAAATCGAAAGAGATTCACCAAGTCCCAGCTTTTGTTCTACGAGTGACCGTTTTGGTTCCTTCTGATATTTTCAGTCTTTTTCAATAATACAAATTTCTTTTTTCTCCCGTTCAGGCTAAACAAAACTAGCTTTCCAAGCCTACACAAATAAATAGTCCTTTTAATCTGACAAAGTAATTAGTATGAATTTTTTCACAGTCTGAACATAATTTACGCATTATTTTAGTTTGATAGCTCAGATCAGTCGCTACTTAGTTTCTTTTTGTGACATTAACTCCAGATAAGCCCCCATCCTGGTTCTGATCTGTCTATGAAAATTCTAAACTGATGGAACTTCGATGACATTGATCCAATAATAATTATTGGGAATGACGTTAATCCATTAGCCCTAGGTGTCTTGATAACTTTATTGTCGTCAGTCATGACGTCTTGAGTTCTATTTAGATCTATCCTTGTCTTTACTTTCCTCGTTTGGATCTGTTGACAGTATTTTGTCTGCCTAATTTTCTAGTCTTAACGTCTTGGTTTACCCGTTTTTCTATTTCTGTAAGCTTCAATTGTGCTCCAATCGTTTAAGTCAGTTGTGGTATAAATTTAGCAACTGTCTCATTATCTGTTTGTATTTCCAACTTCGTAGTTCATTATTTTTAGGTCCAATAAGATATTGCAATTATCTATTTGTCTTTCTTGTGTCTTTTTTTTTTATACATATCTCTGTATGTGATTGTTTGTCTCTCTTTCTCTATATCTCTTGCTCTCTCTCTGTCTCTTTATCTTTCTTGCTATCAAAAGCTCGCTTTCTGAAAAGACGAAAAAGAGAAGGAAAGGGGTGTAAAGGAGGAAAGATTTTTTTTTACTAATTTTCCTTTTATTTAATTTAAAATGTTTCATGTTTAATAACTTTTGTTAATTTCTTTAGTCTTTGACAAGATAATTCGTTTGTCTATGAAAACAAAACCATCAACATTTTTTTTTCATCTAGCTGAGAAATAAGTAATTTCAAGCGTTTGTCTGAATCTCCTCCAAAATTATATATAAAAATTCATGCGGCGCAAAGATGGAGAGATGGATGGAGAGAGAGAGAGAGAGAGAGAGAGAGAGAGAGAGAGAGAGAGAGAGAGAGAGATGGAGATAGAGACAGACACAGACAGACAGACAGACAGACAGACAGACAGACAGACAGACAGACAGACAGACAGACAGACAGACAGACAGACAGACAGACAGACAGACAGACAGACAGACAGACAGACAGACAGACAGACAGACAGACAGACAGACAGACAGACAGACAGACAGACAGACAGACGGACAGGGGCAGAGAGACAGAGGCACACAAAAAGAGGGAATGATAAAGCCCGAGACTCATAGAGAGGTAGACAAACAGAGACAGTGAGACAGAAAAAAATCAAGTGAGGGAGACAGAGACAGAGAGCAACACTCACATCAAAAATAATTTTTGATTTCTCTCGGGAGAACCAGCTTTTTGCTCTTTGGAAATTTTTCCTTCCGTTCCTGGAGTCATGAAAGCAATATTATTGATTAGATTGGAACACACAACAATGACTGAACCCTTCATTAACCAATGACTAGGATACTTAGTCTCTCTTTGACAACGGAACGGCTTTTAGTTTGAGGCTGAGTACGAAATAGCTTGAAAGGCGGTAGAGCAAATTCATTAAAGTTTCTAAGTTTGTAAAATGGAGCAGAATAAGATGGAACAGACGATAGACGATGCTATTGTCGACAAAGCACGAGGCATACATAATCAACCATGGTCTATTTTCGATGAACATTATAAAAGCCGGGGGGAAAGAGTTGTACAGGTAACATTGAGGTTGTGTAGTTGACTGGTTTCTTAACGTTAGCAAGTCTATATTGTGGACGAGTGTCAAGACTACCGTGTGACAAGTGAATGCAATATCACGCAGGGAGAGATTGGGAATAGCAAGACACCTGTCTCAGCCGGTCACGTTACACTGACAGCGACCATACCAGTAGGGGATAAAGAAGCATGATGATGATTAGAACCCGGGTTCGAGGTGTATGTGAGGCAACCTGTTAGTATTCAGTAAACGACCAGAAGCACGATGATGATGATGATGATGATCATCATCATCATCATCATCATCATCATCATCATCATCATCATCATCATCATCATCATCATCATCATCATCATCATCATCATCATCATCGTCATCGTCATTATCATAACCATGATGGTAAAAAATAAATCTGCCATACCAACAATCAAGAATGCAATTTTTAGAGTAAACGAAAAATCACATTATGTGCCTTGCTCAGTACTTCCATCCAAAAAATCGTTTGAATCTATGCTGGGTAATAGGATAAGTATACTCATAATTAGTTTACATTATTATAGGAAAAAAGATACTTCTATATGAAAAACTCTTTGCTTATAATACAAATCACGTCGGGATGTTAAAGAGACTGCCAAGAAACCCAGGAATCGTTAAATAAGAGAGAGAGAGAGAGAGAGAGAGAGAGAGAGAGAGAGACAGAGAGAGAGAGAGAGAGAGAGAGAGAGAGAGAGACAGAGAGACAGACAGACAGACAGACAGACAGACAGACAGAGAGAGAGAGAGAGAGAGAGAGAGAGTGAAAGAAAACCGGAAGAGAGAAAGAAATGAGAGAGAGAGATAGTGTGAGAGAGAGAACTCCGAGAGAGAACTGAGAGAGCTAGTGATATTCGCTATCTCAGCTATAGAATTTTTTAAAGATCCGTCGGCAAACGCCATTATATAGACTTATCCAGTGAGTTAAACAGAAGAAACGCTTCAATTAATACAATGTAAAGCAACAAAAAAATGCACTTAGTAAGTGCTATCCAGTCAAGCTATGGTTAAGTTATGGTTAAGTTAAAGTTTTGTTTTAACTGTCCGGTGTAAAACAACTAGGCTACAATACAGAAATTGCGATGACACAATCAGGACTCTTACTTTCAGGTATGGAGTTGTTTTTTTTTACCGCTCATTGGCTCTTTAAGTCTAGGGTGCAGCTATTATTGGACGCTCACGGGTGCAAATTTCTTAACAGTCGTTTTCGTTTTTGGTAAGGTCTGGTTTTCGCTAGACATCTAGTTCTAGCGACCGCATCCAGCTGTGCGGTTGTGCCCCAGAGTTCCACTGTCCGAGTCTCGCACTGATTGGGAACTGTCCAACAGATAAGGCCTGACTTCCTTGTCAAAATACTGCAGTGTATTGTGGGTAAGCTGCCCTCAGCCCGGTGAGTTATCGAGGTGCATCTCTGCGGCAGAGGTTGTTTGTAATTGTTTGTTGTTGCTTAGCATCCAACGTCAGCATTATGTAGGCTATCTGCGAGGCAGAGATAACTGGTGTTTGCCTTGTAGTTCTGTGAATGGTCGATATGCGTCAGTGTTGTGACATCCCTGTCTAGTTGGCTGAAGCTATCGTTCGGAATAGTTATCGTTATGGTTGGTAGACTGGATGCTGGATGTGGTATTTCTCAGCGCAGTAATTCTTATAGTGGTAGACAGAATTTAGTATTATAGTTATTTGCAGAGTTGGTAGACTGAATTTAGTATAGCTCGTCATAGTTATTGGCACAGTTAGTAAACTGAATGTAGTATCGCTCAGGATAATATTTGTTACATTTGGTAGATAGAATAGAGTATCACTAAGCATAGATGCAGACTAATGCTTCCCTGTGATGTATTTCCATCTTTCTATTTGTGTGTATGTCTCACAAGCTAGGCAAGACAGGATAACGTTACACAGTGTAGCCATCCTGCAAATCGCAGTTCAGTAAAACTCTTTAAAAAAAAACATCATGAAAAAATAAAATAGTGACACATTTAGAGCAAACCAGTGACGATACGTAAGGGAATCTCCACCGCCGTCCAATTTAAACTCTATCGCAGATTTACGGAGCCAATGAGGGTTGTGATTTCGTCATCCTCTACTGCTAAGTAGATCGCAAAGTCTTTATTTAGTCTTTACCTAAGCAGGTCTCGACCACAAAGACGCTCGTACTGTCAGATCACTACACAATGCCATTTGTTTTATTTGTACCTCCAAGCACCGAGAACCAGAAGGAGAGGGATACCACCACATACACTCCTGTTGAGTTAAGGGGTCGTACGTACAACATTGTGGTAAGCTTATGACTCGTCTTGAGATGCAAAAAAGATGCGACAAAGAAGGCTTAGGGCGAGTTGTAAGCTTCCCTGACGGTGTACTTACAATCTAAGATTGTTTACAATCTTATAAACGAATCGTTGGCAGATATCTTTTCCATGGTCTGAATAAGATCCAGAAAAAAATTAGATTTTTTTAGTTTATGAAAAAAATTTAAACTTCCTTTTTCTGAAGTCGATTTTTGGAATATCAAACAGGATGACGTCGCTTATCCTACAGCGTATACATTATCCGGCATGTTGTATGGCTTCTGTTCTTCTCGGTTTAAATCTTAAAGAAAACACGGTCTAAAAATGGCAGAAAACAAACAAAAGCAGAGAGGCAAATCTGGCCAAACTGAAATAGAGTTTTAAGTTTACACAATTTTTAACCAACCTAGTTTAAGTTTTCGCGGAGAGATAGTGAAAAAAATATGTTTGTATAATTCTAATTTATAAGCTTCTTCAATTTAAACATTAGTTGGATACACGTTGTTTTTTTCTCATAAATATACTGATTAAAGATAAACTTCAAAATTCTTGTTTTTCGTTAATCATTATTATGGAATGCTTGTTATATCCAAGCCAAATCAAAATATTACTTAAAAAGTCCGTTTTGAAATTTTTTTAAAGTGTGTTAAATATAAAGCCCATCTTAGTTTCTTCTCCACCCCTTCACTTTCCTTAAAAAATTGCAGCCTTACGTTTTGACTCGGAGCTTTCAATGTATCGCAATGATTTTTAAAAAAGACACAAAACCGCAGTTTATGTTTAGCCTATATAATTAACTTACAAAAAATGAGGAATATGTTCAAGGTGTAATACACTTACATAACATCAAATTGCCTTAAACATGTTACTCGTTTTTTCCCATGTTTTTAATGCTGTTGTTTTCTTTTTATTTTTGCATTGGATTGTCTCCCCCAAACACGTAGGCTAATGTCGGTTGTGAATGTTTGATTGGATGGGTATATATGCACTCTTTTTACCCTGGTGCGGATTTTGCAATGTAATCTCCTTTTCTGTAATGTAATGAGAAAATATAATCAGTTTAAGTTGGAGCTGAAGCAGGGGAAGTTTATAAACCGATCTTGATTTTTTAACTGATTCGATGCCAGCGGAATTTGAGATTTTTTTCTTGAGTTTTTAAAAAAAAATCTAATTACATTATTATTAATTTGAAGGTGGGTGTTGGAGTCAGATAAAGAAAATGGAAATTTTTAAACATTTCTTGTTTCAAAGGTGTTTCGAAGCGACATCAATTTGAAACATTTTCTTGCTTTTCGTATATTATTATATATTATTACATTGTTCATGGTAGTGAAGGGTTAAACTTTGAAAGATAAAGGATCAAAGTAAAATTGTGCTCTAGAAATTAAAAAAAATATGCTTTTCTTTCTTCAATATCTAAATGATACTTTCTTACTTCGTTGATCACGTTTGGTATCACTGAATGTAGTCAGTTTAAACTGTTTTGTTGTGCGAAGTTACTGGTATATAACAACTGAGGTGAACGGATCACTTTAGCTGTTAAATCTTAGTACTCGTAATAAAAAGTGTTGTTTTTTGTGCACTTGAGTAAAGACATTATGTTTGGTCATGTCAACATTCAAAAGAATGTTTTTTGCAAATCCATGTATCGATACAATGTGGTGTTTTTGTTGATTAATATGTGTTCTTTAATTTATTGTGGTTGGATAGATTAAAAGTTTATTTTGCACAGGAGGATATGGTGTTAGAGATACTGGTGATATGGATTTAAAGCGTAAAAGATTGTGGGTGATTTTATGCGAAGCAGTGAAAATACTGCAAGAAACAGAGATATCATGAAGATATACAAAGAAGCGATACTATACTGATAAAATTAATTATGAGATGAAAAATACGAGTGACATTACAGATTGCAAAAGCTTAAGAAAACAAAGAGGTGAATCCTTTTTTGTTGGTGTATAAAAAATAGCAATGTTAAAAATAGTTACAGAATGGAAGGTGAGCGAGGGGTGAGGTGTGAGGGGGCATCACAAAACCTGAGAACAGTAATCAGTAGGGGACAAAAAAAAACTTTTGATTCTCTCTTTATCTCTCTCTTTCTCTCCTTGTCTTTGTTTTTTTTTCTTCTCTCCCTCCATCTCTCTTTTTTTCTCTCTTGCTCTCTTTCCCTCCCTCCCTCCTTTTCTCCCTTTACCCCCTCTCTCTCTTACTCTCTCTCTTTAACTCTCTCTCTCCCCCCCTCTCTCTCTATTTCTCTCTTTCTCTCCCTCCCCCCCTCTCTCTCTTAGTCTGTGGCAAAGGAATGCGACAAAAAATTAACGTTGGGTTGTAATGACAACGTCGCGGTAGTTTACAGCTTTTCTTACGATGGGTTGTTCGCTTACGATGTTTAACGTACGACTCATCATCATCGCAAACAAAACCACTCTCATCAAATTAAAGTTTTAAAAAATGTCTGAGTATTTCTTGCTATTATTGCTATAAACCAAATTCTCTTTTTACTACAATTTGAATTTAAAATGTAACAAACAAAATTGTATTCTCGTGTTTTAGTGAACGCGTTTAAAAAATTATATACCATGGTGTTGATTGGTGTTACCTGTGTTTACATGTGCTCATATCCGAGTCTTGATGAACTGTTTTTGCTTGCACTGCTCCGAGTTGTAGTTGAGTTGATTTAAAGTCCAACATCGGCACTATATAGACTAATATGTGGACGGGCCCCATGACTGACGTCTGACAATTTTATGTGCTGCCACACACGAGACAAGGTTGGGATTCTATGACTCCTGTCTCGGCTGGTCACATTAAACATACAACGACCCAACCAGTATGTAGCGAAATCGTCAGGGCTCGAACTACGAACCTTTTGCGTCGGAAGCCGATGTTCTACTCCAGGGCCACCGCGCCCTCTAAATAGACAGACATACAGACAGACAGACAGAGACATACACGCAGAGACACAGACAGAAAAACAGAGAGGCAGAGAGACAAAGAAAGTGAGATAAAGAGAGAGTAAGAGACGGTGGTAGAGATGACTTTCAAGTCTGTGTACATAACGGTACTCACAAAAAAAAACCAACAACGTTATCCTGTTAACCTCAAAAAAGAAACCTAAAGCCAAGCATTCGGCACCCAGTTATGTAAATATCTCCCTCCACTTCTTTAAAAAATGAAAACACTCCACTAGTTCCACAAGACGTCTTTGCTGTTGGTCACTGGCAACAGGCAAGTTTCGGGAAGTTTACACTGCAGCTTCTGGGCTTTGTTAACGCGCGTCTCAGACTCTCAGTGGTCGCCCCTCAAACAGCCGCGGCGAACACCGGGTCAGCTAGTCAGCCGGCCGCCATAGCAACAGATATATTTTTATTAAGTATTTTAGGTATCTGTGACCTGGAGGGAGCACGGTGGCCCTAGGGTAGAACATCGGCTTCTCACGCAAAAGCTCCGTGGTTCGAGGCCTGGGATTTCCTCCTACTTGTGGGTCGTTGTATGTTTAATGTGACCAGCCGAGACAGAGTCATGATCCCTCTCGGTCTCGTGTGTGGCACACATAAATATTCAGACGTCAGTAGTCAGGGGCCTTCCACAAAATAGCCTATCATAGTGATCTCATTCTCTCTCTCTACGCTGTCTCTCTCTTTCTCTACGTATCTCTCTCTTCCTTTCTCTCTCTCTCCCTCCATCTCTCTCTCTCTCTCTCTCTCTCTCTCTCTCTCTCTCTCTCTCTTCTCTCTCTCTCTCTCTCTCTCTCTCTCTCTCTCTCTCTCTCTCTCTCTCTCTCTCTCTCTCTCTCTCTCCCTCTATGTCTGTCTCTTCTCTGTCTTCATGTCTTCAATTCCCCGTTCCAATTAGTGCTTTCTGTTTTGGGTTCTATTGATTTCGGATTTATTTGTGTTTTTATCTTTGTTAACAAAGGATTTCTCAGGAGTATACAGGGTCCTTGAACAAAAAAAAAGACTATAAGCTGTTTTGGTTATTTTAAAAGAAGGAAAGTTAAATTTACTGTTCTCGAATAACTTAGCAGAAAAAATAATTCATCTATTTTTGCTTTGACTGTTTGAAGATTTGTTAAAAATAAGTCCATAATTGAATGCATGTAGTTTTTTAAATTAATGATACATGGTAATGATTTACCATTAATTAAAAAAAAAATGATTATACCATGATTAGTTGTGGACAGTAAAGCAAGAATATTTGCCACCATTCCTCTTGGCACGGTTATTTCTTCTTCCACCTGTGTTGATAATTATGACCTTTTGACATAATTATGAGCGTCTCAACTTGCACCGATAAAGTATGTTAGTTAAACATCATCAACAGACGCCCAGGTAGCTAAAAGCCAGCCAAGAAAACTTAAAATGCACCAAAGTGCGGATTTATGGTATAATGTGCATCTACTTAGCCCTGCCTGATGAGCAGTTAAATTAGTTAAAGTGCTCCGAGAACAGATAATAAATCCCCTTTTATAGTGCAGTGAATTGGTGAAAGAATGGCAATACAGTAAGAAGAGAAGGTCTGATAGATAGACGAATAGACAGAGAGTGAAAAAAAGTTAGGAAGATTGTGAGACGGGCGCAGCTAGCGGGGTCGGCTGGTACTCTTTGTGGTCAAAAGGGAATTTATTGCATCCGGTTCCTAGGGTAGCAGACCTGTATATATCACTAGCCGGGGTATTATGGTGAGATGTTTGGACATTATGTCCCAGCCGACAACTGGCGAAATGACTTCCATTATTTCTGCTCAGCGCAGTCTCCCCCTGGAGAGGACAGAAGCAGATCTAGAGCTATGGTCTGGGGTGGAGGGTGTGTGTGTGTGTGTGTGGGGGGGGGGGGGGTAACCTTGGGGTAGAACATCACGCAGGAGGTTCGTGGTTCGAACCCCAATTTTGTTTTGCGACGGGTCTCGCATTTCTTTTGGGACAAGCGCCGTAAAACTGTATTTGTCCGTTTTCGTCCCATAGTGGTTGGGTCAGTGTCCATTTAATTTGATCGGCTGAGACAGATTCATGGTATCCCCACACTGTCTCTGTGTCAGCACGTTAGCTTGTCAGACGTTAGTATTGGGTTGGTCCACAATATAGCGTACATAGTGCTGACTTTAGACGCTAAGCAACAACACACAACACAAGCGCTATGGTCTCGATATGGGCTGGCCGTGCGCCCTCACTGGAGGCCGCTAGCCGAGTAGGTAAAGCTCTGGACAGACAAGTAGGTGCCAACGGTTCGATCCTGAGATGTTACCTTGAAGGATACTTTTAGATGAGGGAGAGGAGGGGGGTGTGTCGTCGAACTAATTATGGATTTCCTTCTGACCCAAGCAATAGCTGGACAACGTTTGGTAACATTGGTAACATCTCTTTCTCTTTCTCTCTCTCTCTCATTTTGCCTGTATGCCTCTGTCTATCCGTAGGCCTATGTTTGTCTGTGTCTATCTGACTGACTGTGTGACAGTCCATACGGAGACGGGGCTCCCGCTAAGAGTCACTTCTCAAGGTTGAGACTTGACTTTGTGAAGCCGTCCCTCGTTTGCTTCCTATAGCGCCAACGCCAACACTCTACAAGCTATATTGTCGACAAGCCCCAAGAGTGACGTTGGACATTTCCAGCCGAACCCGAAAAGAGGACGAATCGGACAATTACATTTTGACTAATCGTGGGATTCTAACCGCGGACCTCCCGCTCTGGAGACCAACGTGTTACCATTTGAGCCAGTCCCCCCCCTTTTTTTTCCATTATACACTGAGGTGTCCAGGTTATTCAGATGAGAGCCTGCTTCCATAATTACAGTGCCAGATGCACTCTCTACACTCGGAAACACAGGGACTCAGAACTTGGTACCGTGCTGATCCATCAGATGTCTTGTGATAACGTAGCCTATAGCACAACAAAGACGAATGAAAAGGGCCCCTACACAAGCGCCAACCATAGAGCTCTCTACCCTAAATTGTAGAGCCAATTATGCGATCAGAAAACTTAAAGTCTAAGTGTTGCGGCTATGTCACCCATGTGTCGTCATGTGGGTCGCATTAAGGCCATGCAATGTACACAACAACAAATGACGTAATCAAAACCCTTAGGGATAGGTTACTCTCATCGCCTATTGGCTTCCTATTGAATAGATCTATGGTTGAAAGCCAGTGCAGATTCATTTAAGTATCGTCTTTGTTTTGTTTGTCCCCCGCCACCGCAAGGCATCTAAACCCGCTGCCTGGCGGTGGCATTTAGACTAACTAGGTGATCTCGTACACTATACATATAACTCTCTCGAAGGTCGCTCCTCTTGTTTACTCATTATTTACTCTGTCATTTAATTAAATTAATGTATTTATGTTCCGAAATCCTCGGTGCACTTTTTTGCCTTTGATTTCGATCTCACTCTCTTTTGATTCTCTCTTTACCACTTTCTCTCTTTCCCTTTCTCTCTCTCTCTCTCGCTCTCTCTCTCTCTCTGCCTCTATCTATCTATATATCTATCTATCTATCTATCTATCTATCTATCTATCTATCTATCTATCTATCTATCTATTTTTCTGTGAAAAAAGATAGTGAAATCTACCCGTGTGACCTAATGATTTAAATTTATGTGACCTTTTCAAGGTGCAGCATCGACGCAGTAAATTACTCCGGAGACAAGGTTAACTGGACAAACTGCAATTATGTGTAAATACGTTCTCGACTAAACAGGGAAACGGAACAAATAGCGGGTACAAAAAATACCATTGTACGCAAGATTTGCCTGATTTATCATCAAGCATGAGTAAGTATAAATTTAGGATCTACTCTTGGAATGACTAAAAGTGTGGGAATCTTTCGACGAATGTTCTCGTGATGTTAAACATTAAATAGATTGGAACTTCTGGCGAAAAAAGCTTAACCTAAACTTTAGGAATGAAAATGGATATAATAACACATAAAGTTTTAAAGTGTGCGTTTGTTGTTTTTATGGATTCAAACGTAAACGTTTCATTCAACCAACAAATAAAATAATATTTTAATATATTCTAAACATTAATCATTTTTTTCCATAACAATTTCTAAACTTAAAATAAGATAAATTGTCTTTCTAACAGTTTTTTTTCACTTCCCTTAAAACAAGACATTTCCTGAATGGAGGCGAACCACGTAAGTTTAAAAGGAATCATTTCAACGAATAAAAACCTATGAGATATCACTGTATTAACACGACAGGCAAAGAGACACTGTGAGGGGAGAAAGAGAGACAGAGGAAGAGAAGGAGCAAGAGAGAAAGACAGAGATGGATAGAGATAAGAGGAGCAATAAAACAAAAACAACTGATGATTTTACATGTCTTCTCTAGCGGTTTTTATAACGATCTGTTTGTACACCATAGTAATACCAGAGAGTGTGAAATAGCGAGAGGTTTCACGACGAGGGTATCAAAAGCACTGTGAGCTCTATGAAACATCTCGCTAAATCTACAGTCTCTGGTATTACTATATATTTTTACAGCTACCAAGTGTACTAAAGTCCCATGGTATGCGAAATATTCAAGGATATTGCTATCTCTCTCTTCTCTCTCTCTCTCTTACTAATCTACTCTTGGAATGAATAAAAGTGTGGGAATCTTTTGACGAACTGTTCTCGTGATGTAAAAAACTTAATAGATTGGAAATACTGACGAAAAAAGCTTAACTTAAACTTTAGGAATGAAAATGGATATAATAATACAGAAAGTTTTAAAGGGTGTATTTGTTTTTATTGATTTAAACGTAATCGCTTCGTGTGGTTTTTCGAATTGAGTCAACAAATAAATTTACATTTTAATATATTCTAAATATTAATAATTGTTGTTTTTTCCATAATAATTTCTAAATTTAAAATAAGATAAATTGTCTTTCTAACAGTTTTTTTTCACTTCCCTTAAAACAAGACATTTCCTGAATGGAGGCGGACCACACACGTTTAAAAGGAATCATAGCAATGAATGAAAACCTTTGTATAAACACGTCAGAAAAAGAGACAGGGAGAGGGGAGAAAGAGAGCCAGGCAGAAGAAAGAGCAAGAGAGAAAGACAGAGATGGATAGAGATAAGGGGAACAAAACAAAAACAACTTATAATTTTACATGTTTTCTCTGGCGGTTTATAGTAATGGTCTTTTTGTATCCCAAAGTATTACCAGAGCGTGTGAAATAGTGAGAGGTTTCACGTCGAAGGTTTTGCTTGATAAATAAGACGGTCGCTTCCTTCTTTAAACCTTAGTAAAATGTTTGTTCAACGGCCTTAATTTATATAGAAAATTAGTGTAGGACGCTCCAAGATAGCTCTCTGTATCAAACGCACTGTGAGCTCTTTTTGTGAAACGTCACGCTAAATCTACAGGCTCTGGTATTTCCAGATATTTGGGACAGCTACCAAATGTACTTGAGTCCCATGGAACCTGAGATATTCGGGGACATTGCTATGTTATCCACCCATATCTCTCTCACACTCTCTCTCTCTCTCTCTCTCTCTCTCTCTCTCTCTCTCTCTCTCTCTCTCTCTCTCTCTCTCTCTCTCTCTCTCTCCCTCCCTCTCTCTCTCTCTCTTGCTCTCTCTTTTTCCCTCTCTTTGTCTTTCTCTTTCTCTCTCTCTCTCTTTCCGTCTCACTATATCTCTCTCTCTCTCTCTCTCTCTCTCTCTCTCTCTCTCTTTTCGCACTTGGTGATGAAGTGCCCGTAACATTGTTCAACCAGTTTGTTTTTCTCTGACTCTAGTCGCCACTTTTATCTACTTAGTCTTCCAAAAATAATCATTCTATATTGTAGACTACGGATTCATCTCAAATCATCTAATGTATCCAATGTATTGTTGTTTTCTTTGTTTATTCAAGATGTCCTTTGCTGCTTTTAAATTTATATTTTTAAAACCACTTAATGTTGGATTATTGTTGTTGTTGTTCTTGTTGTTGTTGTTGTTGTTGTTGTTGTTGTTGTTGGTTTTGCTTTGTCAGCGCCTTGACACATTATCTCTCTCTATGTCCATAAACATTTCTTTTTAGGGTCATCTTTCCTTCCAGTGCTGTGGTTAGTTACAAAGAGGAAGCTCACTTCTATACTTACATTCCCCAGGTTCCCAAAGAGAATCTTACACGCCGACGGATCCCAAAACTAACATCTTACAAGTCTACGTGCCCCCATACATATGCGTAATATGGGGATACAAATAATCTTTTTACAGGCGATCACAATATATTGATACTAACTCAACAAGTAGAGCACGAAATCCCACATTTAAACTTTCACCGATCGTGATTTCAATTAGGCTATCACTCGATTGATAGTCAAACGCTCTACCCATTATGCTAGCTCTCCCCCAGAGCTCTGTTTAGTGAACAAATTTAAACTATCCCTCTACGGATAACATTAATTTGTTCTCAGGCGAGCTTTATAAAGTACTGTTGTAACCAGGACAACACGTCTGGATATCATAACGATAAGCTTTACTCTGCTATACAAAGACTTCGTCCCAAGCTAATCAAATCGAATATAGTTATCGGAGTAAGATTATTCTGTTGCCAAGGGTAACCATTAACCACAGATAAAATTCAAATGGTACAGATTAGTGGATGAGTAGATGAGTGCATCTCAGAGTTTGGGGGATTCATACACTCTGACAAAGTGCATGGTTGCTTTTGTGTATGGTGTTATGAAGGTGTATTAAGGTGTATGGGCTTATGCGTATTTTAGAATCTGAGGACCAACTGTGACTGTTCAGCGGCTAAAACATCAAAATACCACATAAATTTGAAAAAGTGTACACTATTAAATCACTAAAACTATTCGTATTCACTTTTGTATCGTCTCTTCTTTTACATTTGATACCTTGAAAACCAGGTGTGTTTTTTTTTCTTCTTTTTTTTTAAAACTTATAACCAGTTTAAACACGAATCAGACAAACATATATAAAGATATAATCGATATATGAAAAGTAAAAGTAAAAATTAAACGTACCAACCTGCCTCTGAAAACAGATATTGTTGTTTTGGGGACCGATTAGCGTTATTGGTAACAAGGCAGACACAATGTTCATGTTTCTCCAATCATTTCTTTCGCACAAGCATTCTTAACAGCCAATATGACTTTGAAGACAAAATTCCATATCAAGTTATTCCGCATAATAGTTCACAAGCTAACTCTTTTTGGACGGTTTTGTTTAAGCAAATCTAACTATGATTATGCCAAAGATAATTTGTCAAATCTCTTTTTTTATTCCTTTTTTGCTCTTAAGCAAATCGACTTAATTCTTACAAAACAGGATCATCCTAAGCTGGGTGTTCACAGAATCAGTTCATACAGAGCGGCAGTCGTACATTAAACCAGCTATGCTTGTTGTGTAGCCATTATTCATGTTCTGGTGTTGTTATTGTATTTTTAAGACTATTATTGTTGTTTATTTAACAGAAGTTGTTTCAATTGAATTTGGGCTAATTATTTCAGCTCAAGAGATAACATTCGTTATAAACTTTCATAAATGTAACTATGCAACCAAATAGTTTAAGGGTATTGCGAATTTTTTTGTGAGCGAAAAAAGGTTAACTCTCTACCGATAGGAACGAGATAAATAGTAGAAAAATATAATCGGAGTTTATTTAACTTTAAAATGTAGATATGTACACAACACTATTGCAAGATAAGATAAAGTTCGTCTTAAGTTTGTTTCCGGCCATGTAGGTTCAACAATCTTTGAAAAATCGTATGTCACTAAAGTATTATTAATGTTTTTCTCTTTTTTTATATGCGTTATTGATCTCTCTTTCCTCTCTCCATCTCTTTCTGTAATTATCTCTCTCCATCTGTTTATCTCTTTAATTTTCTCGCTCTTTCTTTCTTTCAGCCTTGCCCCCTGCGTCCACCCCAACCCTACCTTTCTTTTCTATCTCTTTATTATGTCCACTTAAGTGTCTTGCGTCGAAAATGCTATATTAACGGATAAAAAACAATAGTTAGTTAACGTTGAAAGTCCTAATCTTTGTTTGTTTCTCTTACACACGCACCATCGTAAAATAAATTATAATCGACAGCAAAACATTCATGCCAAACGTTGAGTTCACTTTATTTGAGCCGAAATAGCCCTATATTCAGCGCTTAGAATAAGCTTTAAACAGTTTAAAAAGGGTATGTACTAACTTCAACTTTCTATAATTATGTTGTTGATGTTATTTTTTTGTAATTGTTGTTGTTGTTGTTTCTATTATTGTTGTTGTTGTTGTTGTTGTTTTTTTTTTTATATTGTGAAAGAACTTTTGAACTGCCTGGCTATATATATATATG
>RQTK01000472.1:300430-340430 GCA_003991915.1 Elysia chlorotica
TTATTATTATTATTATTATTATTGTTGTTGTTCTTGTTGTTGTTGTTATTTTTGTTGTTGCTGTTGTTTTTGTTGTTGTTTTGCTATTTTCGCTGCTGTTTTCATCGTTGTTGTTATTATTATTTTTAATGTTTTTGTCATTGTTGTTTTTGTTGTTCCTATTATTGTTGTTGTTGTTGTTGTTGTTGTTGTTGTTGTTGTTGTTGTTGTTGTTGTTGTTTTTGTTGTTGTTTTTGATATTGTGAAAGAACTTTTGAACTGCCTGGCAATATATATATGAACAAAGTGATGAGGACCAGATGTTCATCAAAAAAGAATCTTTTTTTTCACAATGCCTTGATCTCATCAGCGGTACAGATTATTTGTATTCCTCATCAACAAGATTAACTTTGGAACATTTCTACAGACGTAGTGCATGGACACTAGAGCCTGTATCGCAGTTAATAAGGTAATAGAAAAACAACCTAGACATAGTAAATAATTGGATCATTTGTCTGGAAAACTAAAAGAAGTGTCTAGCAATAAAATGCGATGCCCCCGTTCACCCAGTTAACAGTCCAGGATCAACTGACCCTGGTCCAACACGTCCTCGATCCAACCACAACTATTGAAAAGCTCAGAACTCATCCTTTGTAAGTATTTCTTTTGTATTTCAACTCCATTGAGGTAATTATTTGTTCAAATGTTTAGTCTGCCAAGGATTTGAAAGGAAATGAACATATAATAGAGTTCTTTGAAGCAGGGATAGTGGTTGGAAGTTGGATTTTCCTTTACTGTTGTTACAGACGCTATCGTTAATAATGTGTAGATGGTGTCTCCTTATTAAAGAGAGGCTCGTTCTGGCTTCTTTGTACGTTTTGTTGTTTAGCGACCAACGTTATTGTTTTATACGTAATACTGTAGAGGGGTTTCAAGAGTACTGTCTGACAATGTACGTATTGCCACACAGAGACAGTGGGAGCATACCATGACCCCTGTCTCCGTCGGTCGGCTTTTACAGGAAAAAGTAATTCTATAAAGATTGATACATTTTTTTTAAAATAAATAACGAAAGGCATTGCTTGATTTTAAAAGGCACTATAAGTCTTTTCACCTGAGCAGGGCATTGTCTCCCTTAGTTTTAAAATACTTGTCAATGACGCATCAGGTATTATCTTTATCCTCCATCCGATGTACGGGTTTTCTTATTAAAATCTACATTGATTGGTGTCCGTATTTAGGAGTTGATTCCTTACCATTATAACGGTCTGCAGTGATAATTCATCGATTTCAATGCATGATGAAAACAACAAGATCAGACTCTAACTTCATTGGTTAATCTTATCCTAGATTCAGTTTTACTCAATATTTGTCACTCTGTATAAATATGTCTTTGTCCCTGTCTGTCTGTCCGTCCGTCTATTTGGCTGTCCTCTTGTCACTCTATCTATCTTTCTCTATTTCTTCTCTCTTTCTCTCTCTCTCTCTCTCTCTCTCTCTCTCTCTCTCTCTCTCTATTTAAACTCTCTCTCTCAATCACTCTCAACAATTTTTTAACAATTCGGCACCCACAAAATTCGTGGGGATTGTGGGTGGAGTAAGCTGAAAGATTACATATGTTTCGTCAGAATCGATTAATTTTGGAATTATCAATATTTTCAAGTAGAGATACACCAACTCTGTATGGCTGTGAAGAACGTTTAGAGGACATGACTTTTGTTTTGTTTTCTCGTTTTTGCGTTTTGGTTGCTATTTCTAATATTTTGTTGGACATTTGTTTAATCTGTAAGAAAATGTACCCATATGCTCTTTGTTGTATATATAGACCTTTGAGTTTTTAAAAGTGGGCTTTACTTTATCTTTACTTTAATCAACGAAAAGCCATTTCTGGACATTTTCGCTGATTTAACTGCTCAGTAGTAAATAAAACTTGTAAACACAGGGCCTTGCAAGATTTCGTAGACTAAACAAAACATTTTTACGATATGATATAACAAAAACCATCTGTTTGGATGTTAAGGTGGACATTTTTACCTTTGTAACGAATTGAAATCAGAACAAATGCATACAGGAAAGTTTTAGTCGATTGGGGTAGATTACGACTCGTTTTAACAAAATAAAACTAAGAAGGCTTACGACTGGCCTTAACAATATAAAACTAAAAAGGCTTACGACTCGTCTTAAAAATAATCATAACACTAAGAAGCTTACGGTTCGTCTTAACAGTTTGAAGCTAAAAAGGCTTACGACGAGTCTTAACAAAATAAAACTAAGAAGTCTAACGACTCGTCTTAACAATATAAAACTAAAGAAGGCTTACCACGAGTCTTAAAAATATAAAACTGAAAAGGCTTACCACGAGTCTTAACAATGCAAAAATTAAAAAGGCTTACGACTCGTCTTAAAAGACTTACGACGTGTCTTAACAATGTAAAACTAAAAACGGTTACGACGAGTCGCAAGCTGCGGCTACGTTGTACTTACAGTCTCTGTTCTCTGTGGATAAGTGCTCTTAAGAACACTGGGTATGAATTTATGAGGGCGATAAACACAAGGGAAATTAATCAGTCCCTTTGACACGCGATACATTACTCCCTTTCATCTTTAGGCCTAGATCTAGATTATATATATATTATACATCCTTTATCTACTTTATTATAATCGTTTTATTTGAATCTACCATTTGGCCTTTTAGGAATGTTTCAACGCACTCATAGAGCAAATAAACGTAGATTAAGCCTAGCTAGAAACTGTTCGGTGTCTCGTTAAGAAAAAGCCCATAGAAAAACAAAAATGCCACTAAATAAACAATAGAAATATACCAAGAATTGTTTTCAAGGACACTGATTTCATTTGTTTTTTTTTTTTTATCTAATACTCCATATCTTTGAGAAATAACAACAATTGGGTTATAGATCGGGGAAAAATCTAGATCTAGGCCTAAAGATGAAAGGGAGTAATGTATCGCGTGTCAAAGGGACTGATTAATCTATATATATATATATATATACATATATACGTTATGCCATTGTGTATTTGAAAAAAAAAGCCAGGCGCCTTTCAATTATATTGTTAAACTGCTTTAAGTTCAGCAGATATTTTTCACAACACATAACTTTTATCTTTGGAACAAGAAAACACCAGTCGTGGTACCGTAGTTTGTCATCCGGGCTACTTTCTTAACCCTGTACGTTCTTCTACGGCAAGGTAGCGTTTGTTTTTCATCATTGGAATTTCGGTAAAACAGTTACTTAGGCACAAAGTGAATAAAACAGACGAAAGAACGCTACCTTTAAGCACAGTGCTTAAAAGCAACGACATTGTTTTGTCTTGGAACTTCAGATAATGAATGCTAAGATTGGTCAAGACTTGCCAATCCACTGTGTGGTGTTGGTTGTTCACACTAATGTTGTTAAGCATGGTCAGTTGAAGAGTTTAGTGAACAGAAGTCTGCAAACAAAATTCTACTGATTGTTTTGGGAGCATGTAGATCTTTGTAAAGATTATCTAAAAAATTATGATAACATCTTCCACACTTTTGTCTCTCCAACAATGCGAGTTGTAATGGATCTTGAATTTTTAGAAAAACATGAATGACTATGTGGGTGAAAAAGAAATGAAAGTATATAGGAGAAAATATAGGGCGATAATTTTACTTGCTAATAGTAATGCAAAAAAAAAGAGACAATAAAATAAAAATAGAAAAGGCATTATGTGGGAAAAACAAGATTAAACATACATTTTATAACAGTATGTGAGAGGATACAAAATATACATTATTTGTTTTTTAAAAATATGAACAGATGAATAAATATATACAAAAGATTGATAAATGATAATTGATTAAAAAATAATAGGAAAAAGTACTAGGAGAAAGAACATGCACAAGATATAACGTGAGAGAGGGAGAGAGAGATAGAGGGGAGGATAGCGATAGAGAGAGAAATAGGGGAGGTGCAGTGAAAGACATTTTGAGAGACAAAGAAAATTAGGGAGAAATAAACAGGGATCCAAAGTGTGAGAGAACAACATATAGACCATGGGAGAATAAGGCAGGTATGCCGAGACATATTCCAGAGAGGTGGGAGAGAAACACATTCAGATACAGGCAAAGACATAGACCGACAGTGGGACAGATACAGACTGAGCGACATAGAGACAGATAGACAGAGACAGGTACATAGCAAAAGAGAGAGGGAGAGATAGAGAGAGAAAGAGAAAGAAAAAGGTGGAAAGAGGGAGAGAGAGAGAGAGAGAGAGAGAGAGAGAGAGAGAGAGAGAGAGAGAGAGAGAGAGAGAGAGAGAGAGAGAGAGAGAGACAGACAGACAGAGAGACAGAGACATAGAGAGATAGGGAGAGAGAGAGAGAAGGGAGAACAACTAGCCGCTGCCTCCCATCACAGAGGGCTGGCGGGCGGCAGCTGTTGACAGTCTAGAATGATCCTGGTCTAGATTGGATCTCTGGGTCTGTCGATCTGCTCCGCAGCTCCGCTCTCTCCCCACATTCTGCCAGGGCCAGAGAACTATCTGCCTGGTCTGTCGTGCTTGTGGAGACCTGGAGACTCGCGCTGGTGCTGGGGACTTCTTCAATTCGATTAGGCAAGGCATAGATACATCAGGGGTCTAGACCTGTTGAATACAGGATTAACAGATCCCCAGACTATCTCCGCAAACAAGTTAACACTTGTGCTTACACGGAGTGTGTGTGCATGTTTTAGGTATAAAGAAGAATACATATGGACATATGTTTCAGGGTTAAAAAGGAAACTTAAGCACATGGTAACATTGTGTTTTGTTTTTACAGAGCGTGTGCAGTGAAGTTTCAAGTTCGGACTGCTTTGGATAAACACAAATAGAGAGAGGGTAAGTTTACAATGCTCTGACAATTTTCTTTATAACTCTTCGATTAATTATTAATATTATTTCCTTCCGTCTATTTCCCAAATTTAAAAATTGAGAACTATATCACAAAAATGCGTTACAGGTATTTCAGTTCTCGCTTTAACTGTTTTTGTCTTGTATACTTGAAAGTATTCTTAGATTGACCAAAATCACCATATTTCACTCAATAAGTCTAACACTGATCTTTTACTATAAATTTGAACATAGTTCAAACATAACGGTGCTTATAGAGTATTGTTCCAAACCCCCAGCGTGCAGTACAACCCATGTACCAGAATGTCCCAAAATGTGCCAGCGTTTTTAATGATAACTAATTCTAGAGTTCACTGGGACTTTTACTGCAAAGTAACTCACGGTTACTAATTTCCTAAAACTGCTAATTCCCTATCTACTTTAAAACGCTTAGTATTTTTATGCATAATTTGGTTCTTGTCAAGGGTTGTTGCTGTTTGTTGTTTTTTGGCCATAAAATCCTATGTGTGGTCTTGAACTGTCCCCCTTACTTTGCATTTCTTATGTGATTATTGAGCCGAATGTGTCGGTTAGTTTTAAAGTAAACCTAACTAAAGTTCTAGAACTGTTATATCCCTGATGTTTTCAAAAGAATTTCCCACTAGCTCCAGTTAGGGTTCCAACCGCAGACCTTCTGCCCACCAGTCTAGAGTGTTAGCCGATTGATTTATCAGCGCTCCCATTTAGTGTGTCTAGTTTTTATTTCCTCCCTCTCTCTCTCTCTCTCTCTCTCTCTCTCTCTCTCTCTCTCTCTCTCTCTCTCTCTCTATCTATCTATCTATCTATCTATCTATCTATCTATCTATCTATCTATCTATCTATCTATCTATCTATCTATCTATCTATCTATCTATCTATCTATCTATCAATCTATCCATCTATATATCTATGATGCTAAATATTTATCTGAGAGCATCCCTCTCTTTTTTGACTCATCTGTTTTAGATGAATGCTTGGATAAACCTTGACTCCTATCGGTGCCACAAATCGATGGGTGAACAAATTAATTGATAAGATGGCTATTTTGTTTGGCGAAAATCTTAATTGCCGGTTCAAAAAATACACAGTCCTCTTTACACTGGAACTATTGGCAACACAAATTGCCTGCTTTTTATAAACTTTATTGAAACGGAGGCTTGATAAGAACATCTTTTAAGATGGGTGCTTGGAGATAAACCATTTAGACATGTTTAAAGTCAGCTTAGTGGTGAAGTCGGCAATCTCCACTCAAACTGCTCTTTAATGTGTCTTATATGGAAGAAACACTGTGACGCATATAATCAAATCAGCAAACATTCGTTTTAATTAATTTAATCATATTTCCACTCACCCCCCCCCCAAAAAAAAAAAAAAAAAAAAAAAAAAAAAACAACAATTAAACAACCAGTAACCTACATTATTTATTTTAAACATTGGTATGTTTCATGTACAATACATCTAATATTTTAATGTAATCTTTCAAGAAAGTAAAAATGTAAACAATACTATTCTGTAAATATACATGTAAATAATCGTTTATTCTGTTGTTGTTTTTTCCTTAAAGCTCTTATTTTTTTCCTATATCCCAGATGAGTTTAACGACCGGTTCTATCCCATTAAAATGAATTAAACGTTTATTTCTGTCCTCCATCATGAAATCATGTAGACAACTTTTTCTATCCTATGTCCCCCCAAATGATAAAAACGGCATTTAAGAAGTTTACCCCAAAAGGATTGAAACGCCTTTTTTAAAATCGTATTTCGTCTACCAGTAAGACCGCTGTTTCTGACCTCTGCTCGATAATTAAAACAGCTATTTTTCTATTTTTGTCCCGAAATGTAAACAGCTTTCTTATCCTATGTCCCAAAATAATTGAAACACCTTTTGTATCGATCTACTGTCCCGAAAATGAATGAAGCGTCTTTTTTCTATCCACTGTCCCGAAAAGAATTTAAAGGTCTTTTTTAAATCCTATTTTTTGTATGAATGAAACCGCTGTTCTGTCCTCTGCCTTGAAATGGTAAAAATAGCTTTGCCGATCCTCTGTCTTTTCAATTTAAACCAACGTCTTTCTTTATCCAATGTTCCGGATTGATTGAAGCGCTTTTTTAAAGACTTTGTCCCGCAACGTCTTCTTTAAATCCTATTTTCCGTATGATTGAAACTTCTGTTTCTATCCTCTGTCTCAAAAATGATTTAAACTGAACTTTCTATCCTATGCCCCGAAATGGTTGAAACGGCTTTTTAAAGAGGTTTCTTCGCCCAGCACTTACCTCCAACAGTGCGTGCCTGCCTGGTTTTGATTATTTATTCAAAACATTTGGGCAGTGTCAGCGATCGATAACCTATTCCTTCGCGCCGGGGGGAAACTTTTCAAACACTCGAGAGGAGGCTCAGGTCGCCTACAACAGCACAGTTTAAAAGACTGATCTCTCCTCTTTTTATGTCCCAACCTACGTTATCTCCGACCGATCTCTCAGGAGGAAAAACGCAATAGATTTGGAGATTTGGAGCACGTAATATAATTCACGCCGTGTGTGTCTCCTAAGTTTAGCGATGATAAGATCGTGCAAACGACTGTCATTATTTAAAAAGCGCTATGTTTTCTTGATGTGCATGTCTATAGTTTAACTATCTTTATAATGCTAATGACCCACTTGAAACTATTTTCCTTGATGATCGATTATACATTGATACTATCTTTCTTTGGTGTTCATGTTTATATTACAGCGATCATTCCTAATTGGTCGTTTTTATAATACCAATAGAATCCGTTATAACCATGCCTGTAATGAAACGTTTTGTCCTTTATGTGTCTGCAGGCATATTTAATTAAACTTCATTTATCTCTGGAACATAATGATCAGAAAACTTGTCCATCCAAATACCCAACGAAAGGCCAAAAAGAAGTTTCAATTATGAAAGAATATCCGACCGTAACACCTTCCCAAGCAAATTTCAATAACTTAAAAATGGCGATCTGGGTTAAGTCTTGTAATAATTTTAATTAAATCATTTCGGAAGAAACTCTTTTAAAAGTCATTTTATTTTTTATCATATTGGTACATAGGATAGAAAAGGCCGTTCAATAATTTCGGGTTATAGGATAGAAAGCAACCTTTAAATTGTTTCAGGACATAGAATTAAAAAAGGCGTTGAACTCATTTCAGGACAACTCTTCAAAAAGCTGTTACCGCCATTTCGGAACACAGGATAGAAAAAGCTATTTCAATAATTTAGGGGTAGGGATAGAAAAAACCGCTGTCAACTCTGTAACAGTTTAAGGATATTACATGTACAACTATTTAAAAACTGTCAGCGTCGTTTGAAAGATTCTTGAAACAGTTAGCCGATGTTAACATGCCCATGGCAAGCTTACACTTCATTATCATGATTCTTCTCTTCCATTCAGGTTATTTTGAAAGCATTCTGCGCCACTGATATTTGGGCATTCAGAAATAATTGCATCTAACATAGTGCTCATTTAACTTCACTGCAGAAACCTGTATTAGGAATTTGGAAATTTTGACCAACGTTCTTGTTCTCCTAAGCGCATTGGTCTCTCAATCGGGAGATTTCTGATTCGAAACCCGCAATCGTTCATAAATGTTATTATTTTCCGATTTCTTATTAAATAGCTTTACCTGGTTTCGGTTTCGTTTTCGTTTTCACCCTTAGTGGGACAAGGCTGTGGTGTGGTTGGGGCAGGTAGCTCGTCGCATCACTAGGCTTCTAACCAAGACAAGCTCGGTTCGGTCCCCTAATTATGATGCTTAGTGTGTTTTCTTCTGCTTCGATGGGCATGGCTATCAATATAATGTGACTGGTTGAGAAAGAAATTCTGTGGTCGGGCTCTCTCTCTCTCTCTCTCTCTCTCTCTCTCTCTCTCTCTCTCTCTCTCTCTCTTCCTCTCTCTTTTCCTCTCTCTCTCTCTCTCTCTCTAAAGGAACTCCAAGCCAGGCCTGCCGGAGGAATAGCCAGAGGATAGCCTTTTGTCTATTTGACCGGTTACCGGAGGAATAGCCTTTTGGCTATTTGCCCGGTTACCGGGTAAATAGCCACTTCCTAAAAGTTAAATCTTAACCAAGCAATATACATAAGAAGAAATGTAGATGTAAATAGTATGCAGCATATACTCATTATCAAAAAGAAAATAATAAAAATGATATAAAATGCAACACTGTAAAGCTGTGTAATAGTATGCAACCATAAGTGAACAAAAAATAATGAATTAAAATTGAAACCTTATCTCATGGAAAAAACAGACTATCACGAGAGCCATAGGTAAACAAAAGCGCTACCACTTAAAACCGATACAAATTATACACAGACAGATGAAAGATTTAATAACTAGTGTAAATGGAATTGAATTATACAATCTACGTCAAAGACCGACAGGTAAAAACAAGTAAAATAGCAACTTAAGAACTGAAAACACGTTTAAAAAGATGACTCTTGAGATCTTTTTTAAAGGTCTCGAGGCTTGCACTCTCCCTAATCTCTCGTGGAAGAGAATTCCAAACATGTGGTCCCTGAAACTGAATCTCTCTCTCTCGCTCTCTCTCTCTTTCTTTCTCGCTCTCCCTCTCTCTCTCTCTCCTTTCTCTTTCTCTTGCTCTCTTTCTTTCTCTCTCTTCCTCTTTTCCTCTTTCTCTCTGTCTTCCTCTTTCTGTATTCATCTCTCTATCTCTTGATTGCATAATTTTTGCTCAAGGTTTTAAACTGTCCAATATCAAAGCTGGTCTTAAAGAATTAGGTTTTGATTTTAATGGTAAAGGTACATTTGTCAAATTAAAGATGATGGTAGAAAGCTTTCAGTTTTATGGGAATATGTAACAGTATGTGGACAAATAAAGATGCGAGTTACGATTAATCTCATGTTTTGATGGGTATTATATCTTATTGATCCTTTTTTATAATCTCTACTTTTAGTTTGAAATTAACTGGAAGCGTTATACCCTTTTAAGAGTGAGTAATGAGATACTTGAAGATGTTCTTTGGTGACAAATTAAAGGATTTAAGGTTGATTGGCCCATTATCGAAACTAATACTTTTTAAAGTTTCGTTAAGGGCTTCTTCCAGTGGTTATTAGAAGATTATGTCCGCTCGCTCTGTTTCACTCTTTCATCCAAGAAAAACTCAGTCTCGTCAAAGCACTAAAATGACAAGTAAAAGTTTAAAAAAAATAATGTGTGCCTCTTTGATCAATGTTATAATACTATGGAGAGTGTTCAGCTCAGCCATTGTTTTTCTCGGAAAGAGCTATACAAGATATAATTTTCTAACATTACATTTTTAATGACATTTAAGATGTTTTATTATCAGTGGAAAAAGCTTTATAAACTATTTTAAAGACGTCTTAAAGTAAAACCATCCAATATTTAATTTTTTTTTCACGACATAAAAACAATTAACAAACGCAAAGAAAACTATTGTAAATCACCATAAAATCTTACTTTATTTTGTTACCTTAAGATAATAGAAGTATTCTTTGTGTTGGTGAACCAACCATCATATAATATGTATTCAGTCGATCAAACTTAATGAGGTTTCTGGACGTTGACATTCTATTTATAAACTAGATAGGCTAAGTACTAGCAGCCATGAGACAGACAGGAAGTCTTCTAACAAAGGGGGGTAACTTTTTGCGAAATCGTATTTCCAGCTAAAAACGAAAGCCGGACGTTCTTAGATCAGTGCTCTACGTACCGGCCCGCAGCTCAGTAGGTTAGTGCTGTAAGCTGACGACCTGAACATCTCAGGTTCGATTCCCGGCTGGTGCGGGAACTTTGAATTCCTGGCCGAGAGCCACGAATTTATTATGCAGATCAGTTATTTTTAATTGGTATCTGAGTACAAATCAATTAAAATAGATCTATGTAAAAAGGATGTCTGATTAGACATTAAGTCCTTTATAAACTTGATCGTGTGACATGTTTAATGTTTTAGGGGGAAAAAAGTACACAAGTTTAAAATTTGAGTGAGTTTTGTGGTTTTTTTTATAACCATGCCTTTTTACCTTTTGGATCAGGAAAGTAATGTAGTATATTTTAAGACAATAGTTTTAACATTTCGAGTGTTTGCTTCATTACTGGCCAGATAATCTGTAGTTTGGAAGCGCGCTACTTGTTTCCGGTTTCCTCGCTGTCAGGTGTTTTAGCCATGCAAATATCGATCCGAGCCAGGATCAAAGGCTGCCATTATTATTGATTTCTAGTGATTGAACCTTGACGCTGATAGCTCATGTAAACGAGGCCCACATCCCAAAACATGGCCGTCTTATAGCATACTCTCTCAATAAAACGATACAAAAACTGATGCAAACACTCCCCTATGCTTCTCCGGGTGTGTTTTTTGTTATAGCAAGGCGTAGCATTGATCTTTGCATCAGTTTTGGTTGCCGCTGTGGAAATATTGCGGAAATACTGTTTGCTGTTTGCACTCTTTTTATTCACGACCTCGACTAGGATCGCCACCTGCTCTGCAAACATCGCGCGGTTGCCAGGGAAGCGTGGGGGGTAGAACCCTGATAATTTCTATAATAAGATAGTTAGAATATTATTGACATCTTGGTAATACGCCCACACCTTTACCTTCCTTTTCTCATAACAGGAAACCAGATTTCGATTAAAAGTTACGTTAGGCATTCGTTGTAGTCTTGGTACTGACACTTTGATGTTATTATGTTGTTAATTTTTTTCTGGATCTATAGTGCAGTCAGAAGGTTTATTTTGTAGCTGAGTGTTTGATTTCTGTTCCAGGTGTAGGGTTTTGTTGTCATTTTTATTTGTTGAGTGAGATTAGCGCAAGCACAATAAAAATGGAAAAAAGTTAACCCCTTGAAATACAAATACTTAATTACGGACGCAACCAAATAAGCGACTCATTTCACAAATTAATTTGCCGGAGTAAATTGACCATGACTTTTGTACTGACACCGACACAATCATAAGGGGGCGAATTTGGACAATTGAATTTGGACCTGTCGTGGGTTTCGAACCGTGGGTTTCACAATTCTATTTCTCTCTCTCTCTTTCTTTCTTTCTATCACTCTCTCTCTCTCTTTCTCTCTCTTTCTTTCTCTCTCTCTTTGTCTCTCTCTATCTCTCTCTGTATCTCTCTCTCTCTCTCTCTCTCCCTCTCTCTCTCTCAATCTCTCTCTCCCTCCCTTTCTTAGTCCTTGACATTTTTCCTACATGCGCCTCGGTTACCCCCTGCCATAAAAAAAGCTAAAACTGTCTTTCAAACATTCTTTATATTGTTTATATTTTTGTAATCGAGCTAAGCCCAAAATTGATGTGTTGAAGACTTTTTAGCAGGAGGAGAGAAAATTCTGCAAAAATATGTGGTTAGGTGTCATAGATTTTCGTTGGCACAACCGTTAGGTTATGTAAACGCTCACGAATTTTCTCATTCATGAGAAATTTCAAGCCTAAAAATGCGAATTTTCTGACTGAAACGAATCTCACATACGCAATATATTTTTTTTGAAGCGCGCACTGCACCGTTTCGTTAAAATGGTTGGTTATTCCCAAAATCAGGGATAAATTTAAGCCTACTTTGAGAAATCAATGATATATAAATACAACTAAGAAAGCGTGTTTAAACTTTCTTATGACGTATACAAATGTACAAACAAAAGATTAGAAGTAGCAATCAAACACAAAAAAAGAGAAATCAAACCAATTGTTTACAATGATGTCCTATAAGCGTTTTCCCTATCTGGTTATCTCTTGTGGAAACATTCTAAATTTCTAAAGATATGGATTCTGAAGAAACATGATATTTAGTCATAGCACACTTTAAATTCATCTGTAATCATTCAGCATGCCCATCCCACAATGCGCACGAATTTCGTGGGTTCTGAACCTGTTAAATCAATGAAGATTTTAAAATCGTGACTGGATTTTAAGTATAAACTACGTGGGAAAACCCCCGCAAACTTGGTGTTTTGAGAGACATAGTATTATTTAAATGGTGGTTGGAGCGTCTAGAACTCAATTCGTAGGTAAAATAAAACTAGGTTTGCTGGTTTTTTTCTTTCAATAACCAGCTTTTTGGGGAGTTATTTTATGAACCAAAATACGGTTATTGGTATTTTTTTTTGTTTTTTCAATTAAATTTAAAAAAAGTGTGCGTTTTTTGGGAGGGGGGGGAGTTGTTGTCGTTGTTGTTGTTGTTGTTGTTGTTGTTGTTGTTGTTGTTGTTGTTGTTGTTGTTGTTGTTGTTGTTGTTGTTGTTGTTGTTGTTGTTGTTGTTGTTGTTGTTGTTGTTGTTGTTGTTGTTGTTGTTGTTGATGTTGGTTGTGTGGTGTTATTAATGTTCTTGTTCTTATTGTTTTGTTTTGTTTTTCATGAGGTTTAGCTAGAGCAGGTAGTATTCTGAATCTTTTTCTTAAAACATTGTGTATTTTTTAAAGCCCAGAATAGTTGACTAGAGTTTCTTTGTTTAAACCATAGTGAGCAACCCTTATAACTTCAATGTATACTTTATGTTGCTAAGTAGTGTTACCATGAATGCATGATATTTTATAAGTGGGGCCAGCAGTTTGATCTGCTAGTGCGTAGGGAGGGACTGACTGGGAGCGGTAGCAAGAGATCGCCGGTTCGAAGCTTAGCTGATATCCCCATATCCATATATGCATACACATACCTTTCGGATATCTTAAAAAACGAAAACAAAACTACTTGTAGATTCCTTTTCGACTGTTTTTATTATACCCTTAACGAATGTTCAACCATTGGTCTGCCATATAATAAACTTAATCGTTATTTTTTTTTTAATCAGTATGCTCTCAGTGTCACTATCCTTTTCCAAACAACAATACCAAAGACAATTGTTTAATGAGCTGTGAGTGCGCTCCGGTGCAGATTCCCTTACCTAGTGTCTTCGTTTTGCAATGATCCCGATTATCGCAAGGCATTAACAGTCCAATTGCTACGTCGGGCGTTTAGAAACCGACCTTGACCTTTCCCTTTATGTTACACTTATTGCAGACCGTGGATGTGATTCCTGCATGAATGGAACACAAGACTGTGAGTTCGACAGGTAAAGGCTGCTTGAACCAGCTGCAGGTCTTGTTGATTGTGTTTTTATTGCACGCTTGTTCCTAATCTTTCAGCTTCACATTACCTCACTACTTTTATTTTCAAATGGAATGTTCACATGGATTCTCGCGGATTGCTAATGTGGATTCTGAGAGAGGCAATGTGTGCCCTCTTCTTGGAGAAGATAGTAAGTTTATAACACCGGAAGCCTCTCAGCATATTCTTGCTATCATTATCCAAAAGCACTTATCGTATGCCACAAGACCTCAGGCATTCGTTCTCTCAGACATTAGTTCTTTGCGATGATTAATGTTCATCATACAGCAGTAATATACACAAGAATCAACATGGCATTATGTTTATAGACTGTGTGTAAAAGAGCATATGGGTGTCCATTATGTATACCGTTAATGCTGGGATAATGGGGTCTAATGGCATTATGTGTCTTTTTAAGTCTTGGCGTTAGGAATGCAGTAATTACTTCAATGTTTAAGGTTATTTTCCGTCCGCCCAGAATGGTTTGTTTCTTAACCCGCAAGGTCGGCAATCAGGTTATGTACATACCGCAGACGGTCCCTAATTGAACGTCTGATAACTTTGCTTACTACCACATGGGCACACTAAGACTCCGGTACCAGTCGAACACAACACTCTGGCACTGATCAAACCTACAGGGAACTATGCGGTCCTGTCGGCCAGCGTGCGAGTATCCTGAACATTTATTGCTACAAATAATAAAACATCAGGGCATTTCGGAAAACCACAGCAAGGGCCTTTACATATTTTCATTTAAGTTAAAACAGGGTAAAAGGACGCTGCGCAAAACATTCAATTATCCTAATTTAACGTGCTTTATGTGTGAGTTTTCGACGCCGAAAGAGGAGAAAGCACAAGTATTTATTTTCCAGCTTTGTTCTCTTTTTTTTTTGCTTTGAGTGTGGCCAGGGAGTACCAATAAAGCTTTCTTTATATTAGATATTTAATCAGCAGTGCTAAAGAAGAACATTCACAAGTTTGTGTTTAAAGTGATCCTTAAAAGGAATTGCTTATCCAGTTTTAGGAAAGTATGTTCATGAGCTATCACGGGGAATATGATAATGACAGCATGAACGTCCTTTTTATCTGTCATGGTCTTTAACAAGAATTTCTGCACATAACCAAATCTTACACATAGTATTACATTAAACCGTGTGTGGTTATCACGATTTATCTTGTTAGACAAGCATCGCGCCACTATGTTTAAACCCATGCAAACTTCTGAATTTTACTCATGCCTATTTATATAGATAACTAGAGCAAGAGAGAGAGAGAGAGAGAGAGAGAGAGAGAGAGAGAGAGAGAGAGAGGAAGAGAGAGAGAGAGAGAGAGAGAGAGAGAGAGAGAGAGAGAGAGAGAGAGAGAGAGAGAGAGAGAGAGAGGATGGATGGATGGATGGATGGATGGATGGATGGATGGATGGATGGATGGATGGATGGATGGATGGATGGATGGATGGATGGATGGATGGATGGATGGATGGATGGATGGATGGATGGATGGATGGATGGATGGATGGATGGATGGATGGATGGATGGATGGATGGATGGATGGATGGATGGATGGATGGATGGATGGATGGATGGATGGATGGATGGATGGATGGATGGATGGATGGATGGATGGATGGATGGATGGATGGATGGATGGATGGATGGATGGATGGATGGATGGATGGATGGATGGATGGATGGATGGATGGATGGATGGATGGATGGATGGATGGATGGATGGATGGATGGATGGATGGATGGATGGATGGATGGATGGATGGATGGATGGATGGATGGATGGATGGATGGATGGATGGATGGATGGATGGATGGATGGATGGATGGATGGATGGATGGATGGATGGATGGATGGATGGATGGATGGATGGATGGATGGATGGATGGATGGATGGATGGATGGATGGATGGATGGATGGATGGATGGATGGATGGATGGATGGATGGATGGATGGATGGATGGATGGATGGATGGATGGATGGATGGATGGATGGATGGATGGATGGATGGATGGATGGATGGATGGATGGATGGATGGATGGATGGATGGATGGATGGATGGATGGATGGATGGATGGATGGATGGATGGATGGATGGATGGATGGATGGATGGATGGATGGATGGATGGATGGATGGATGGATGGATGGATGGATGGATGGATGGATGGATGGATGGATGGATGGATGGATGGATGGATGGATGGATGGATGGATGGATGGATGGATGGATGGATGGATGGATGGATCGATGGATGGATGGATGGATGGATGGATGGATGGATGTTTGTGTGCATGCATGCAGGGTCGTGAATACAATGTTGTGTTAGCTTACTGCTCGTTTTAAGGTAGAAGAATAGGAAGGCTTGCGGCGAGACGTAGGCTACTGCGACGTTGTACTTACAGCCTTAAAATTGTTCATGAACATGTGCGTTCATTATAATTACCTTTTAGCCCATACGTTAAAAAGTATTTTAAAAGTGATGTTTTGGGATTAGCAGGTATCGTGTTTATTTTATTAAATTCAAAGATTTGCAATGATGCATAATATAATATATTGTATTTTAACACAAATATTGATTAGTGTATTTTTTGATGTCGGAAATTACTATAAACAAAAATAAGAAAAGACTGTCTGTATACTAGTGTTAAAAGGTGTCAAACAGTGTGCGTTTGAGCATGGAGGAAGCGATTTCTATTTATAATGTTTTTCAAACATAACATAAAACAGCGTGTTGAGAAAAAAAACATATGCGGAACTGGATGAAAAAGCTATTGTGCATGGCTGGCAGGGAGCACTTTTGTCGAAAACTGGATGGAAAAACTATTGTACATGGCTGGCAGGGAGCACTTTTGTCGAATAAGACACCTGTGGATACTTCCGTGTGTCTTCATCCACGTCTTTGAATGCGAATGCATTCACATAATCTTTAAGGACAAAAACATGACCCAACGCAAAGTTTGTAAATAGCGTGCGGCTCATCATTTTTGGTTTTGTTGGGTGTTGTTGTTTTTTCAATTAGTTTAAGCCGCAATCTTTACATACACAAGAGAACAGTTACAAAAACAACCGCAGTGGAATTTAGAGTGCTGGAAATTCCTAGGGAATCATATTCCCAGATGGGGTCGCGACCTGTGATTCGAAACGCAGACCTACTGCACACTAACCGAGAGCTCTAACCGCGATCCCATTAAAATTAATTTGAAAACAAGCAACAAGAACAAACAAATCAAACAGACACACACACTAAAAACTTTAAGAGAATGAGGAATAAAATTGACAGAGGAGCTTATACTGAAATCGTGATAGAGGCATTGAACAAAAATCGAGGACTGCCGTTGTTTTGTTTTATTCAAACAGAGAGGGAAACTTTTAAACAAGAGAGGGTAGCAGTTAGTTATGAATCTAACTGTTCAACTTGCATGTAATCATTATTTTAATCATGCAAAGTTGCAAAATATTAAGTTGAAAAAGCAAAAAGTATTTCGTCATATTGCAACACTGAAAATTCTGTAGGCAGACAGTCATAGTGTCCCTGCTGCATAGCACCAGTTCCAGACGCGGTTAGCGCCCTTGGGCAGGATGCACACTGCCCGAAGTTTAACATGCACAGATAGGCCCCCTATTAAATTAATAATATCATCATAATATTTATTGTTCTAGTTTTAACCTAAAGGTTTAAAAACCAGCTACGTGCATCTAACTGCACTGGCTGATAGTAGTTATCTAGACTGGTGGGGAGAGGAAGAGGGTTATGTGAAAACACGCTGTTAAAGCACCTGAATTAAAAAAATGTATACAAGAATCGAGATGTTACAAAGTTAAGACAAGTCGTCGTTCTTTGACAGAGCATTAACTTCAAAGCCATGGAATTATCAAGAACAGAAAGCACACGCAAATTAAATTTTACCTCAGCATAAACTTTTTTTTGACGCTTTGATAGTAGTCAGATATACAACTTCTGTTACAACCTTTACTACAAGTGCTACTAGTATTACTACAGCCACTAGAAATATTATTTTTTCTAGGTCCTTTTCTTCGTTCTTAATTTATTTACTAGTATTACTACAGCCACCAACAGTCCTGCTAAATATTCTGTAAATACACAAGATCCGGAAAAAAATACAGAAAGCACACAAGTAATTGCTCATTTTTTCTATTTAAAAAAATAAAACACTTTTCTTTTGGCATAAAGGTTCACCAAAACTGGGACACTTCGATAAAAGAGAGACAAAGAGTAAGAGGAGAATTCCAAAAGAAGACGAGAAAAGAAAGAGAAAATAAAGAGGACAAGAACAAACCCGAAAAGTGGGAAAAGAAGAATAAGCGATAGAGAGACATACGTACAGAACGTTGAAGACAAAAGATGGAGCGATAGAAAAAGATAGAGAGTTAATATCAGAGAGAGAGAGAGAGAGAGGGAGAGAGAGAGAGAGAGAGAGAGAGAGAAGAGAGAGACAGAGGAAGAGAGAGAGAGAGAGAGAGAGAGAGAGAGAGAGAGAGAGAGAGACAGAGAGAGAGAGAGAGAGAGAGAGAGAGAGAGAGAGAGAGAGAGAGAGAGAGAGAGAGAGAGAGAGAGAGACAGAGAGAGAGAGAGAGAGAGATAATGCTACAGTCACGGAGGAAGAAAAAGCAGTAAGAAAGATAAGAAAGAAGGAATATGCGGGCGTCATCATTCAAGTGTCATTGATTACCAGAGTGGATTGTGGAAATTTCCGATTGATTTCAGCCCCTGGGCCCCGAGACATTGACAAGTCTGGAAATGTCAGACTCCACTGGGAGGGAACCCGCGGCAGGATTCAAGCGGTGTAGACAAACAATAGCCTTACACTGTTTACTTTTCATTATTGTCAGTTTTGATTGGCGTTTCCTCTTCTAATCTGACCCATATACAATCGCCTTTAACAAACATTACTTGGGTTTAATTAGCAGTCAGGAAAAATAATTTAATATATTCTCCTTCTATTTTTCTTTGTTTTTCTTTATAATCTATATAAATGGTTATGAAATTATACAAAAGGAAAATAACAATTTATTTTCACTAATTTTATGAATAAATAATCGCGAAATTTAATAATTTAATGTTTCATTGATAGAAAAATAATTCATATGTTAATTTAGTAATAAGTGTTCATAAAACATGAAAATTCAGATAATTTGATTTCATAAGATTGATTATTGTCCTCGAGGCAGTGAATTTCTCTACGATTTTCTCGACCGAAGGGCTGAAGATATCCGATCTTTTTAGACGATATAATAATCTAATTTAGAAGTAACCTCGCTTGCCTGCGGGGCTACTAAAATAAGGCCTCAACCTTGACGTTGTTTTAAGTATAATATCCCCAGTATTTTTCAGTTTTGCGGATGTTGCACTGCCATCAGGCATATCAGGATAGATTGATTTTTTAAATCAATGCGTTGTTTCGTAACGTCCGGTGTAGCATCTAGGCTATGTCGCGGACGGGTACTAAGACTAATGTCTGAGAAGTTTACGTATAGCCACACAGAGACGTTGTGGGATATCAGGATTTTTGTTTCAGTCGGTCACACTATACTGACTCCGACCCAACCAGTAAGCTGACAAATAAATTTACCCGACCGTGGGATCAAATTGGGGATCGTGCGGGTAGAGGTCTAGCCCTGTACAGTGTCATATTTATTTCATGTATATGTAAAAGGTTGCTAAAATGTTTTTAAGAATCTAAAACATGTATAGAAAAATTAACTTTTAGAGCACTCGAATATAGTTCAGTATGTTTTGTCATTCTATGCATGCTGCACGTGTAATTATGAACACATGAGAAAAAATAAGAAACAAACTTTCACCTGTACACTTATTCAACTAGGCATTTATAATTCTAAAAAAACGTTACCGGCTGAGAACATCGTTGAAAACATATGTACGTACCTGTTTTTGTTTTTTGCTTTTTTTAATTGTTTAGTTTTGCTTGACTAGATATTGTCATATTTTATAAAGTTAGGTAGGACTTAGAAATAGAGAGAGCGAGAGGGAGAGGGGGGGGGGGGGGGGGGGGGGGGGGGGGGGGGGGGAAGAGACAGAATTGTGGGAGGGGAGAGAGAGTTTTGTTTGTTGTTGTTGTTGTTTTTACAGCACGTCAGCGCAGTAACAGCGAAACTCTAGGGAAGAGAGAGATAGGGAGATTATGTTGGAGAGAAAGAGGGAGCTGTAATTTGGAGGGTCGTCAGAGAAGGAACCTTTTTAGCCCTCAACTTCTTTACATCGGAACAAAAATTAGGAAAGAAAATAACCATGAGGCACACCCTACCATATGTTTCTGTGAACGTAAATATTATCTTATGTCAATGACATTTCAGTGTGATCTTTTCTCCTTTGATGCCATATAGACTGTCTTTTGAACGCAACTGAGCTACAATTAATCATGCACATCAAAGCGTTTTCTGAATTTTAATTAAAAAGTTTAGTGTATAAATCTAAGAGTAAGAACAAGAATAAGATAAACTTTAACGATCTCTTGGAAAAATTCAAATTGACCTGACCATTAACATTTTCAAAGATACGAAATAGAAATAATTTTTTTTTCAAAACACAGAGTTACTTATAAAGTAGAATGAAAAAAGCCAATAACGTGTATTAATTATTACAAATTACAGCACAATCTATGTGGGTTCTTTTTATTAGTTGGGAACCTATGAAATTCGTGAGAATGGTGGAATGGACAGATCTTACTAATGAATTTGAAGTGTGCTAAAACTGTAATAAATATGTCTCTTCAGAATGGATAATAAACTTTAAGGAGTTGAAAAATATACACGAACTCTTTCTGTTTGTCAAAAACAATCATAGGAGGTCATCGTAAACCTTGCAAAGTGGGCGCGTTTTCAAAGCTGGCGATCTGACCTGGACTAAAAACATTCACCGACAAGAATTGATGGTGGTGTGGTACCCGAGCCAGTTAAACCGCATCGCTGATTATTCGTGTCTAGCGAGTGTGAGAATACGACTTATTGGTCTCCAGAACGCGAGAATAGCTTGTCATAACAGTCTTATGGTCTGCTTTTTGATAGCTTAACAATATAGGAATTGACAAAAAAAACCTACTTCCCGCCTCTTGGTGGTTTTCAATATCACGTGATCACGTCGATCAGACCACAGCCTTTACAAGGAGGGCCGGGCAGCTTTTACATTGTTTTGTTTTTGTTTTTGTTTTTGTTTTGTTTTTTGTTTGTTACTGAGGGTCGTACGTGAGCACTTAGAGTGCACTAAGAGTGCTAAGTCTGCGGTATGGACGGGTCCATAGAAAATTGTACGTGCTGCCACACACAGACAGTGCGGGGATATCATGACTTCCGGTCATGGGGGGGCGGGGGGGACGATTGTTTAGAAAAAATTTTTATTTTTTTTTACTTATTCTAGTTTTTCGGTTTTTTTTTCGAACCGCCGACCTCCTGAGTAGACACCCAGAGCTCTACAAGTTGTGAACGAGTGCCTATATTTTACACTAACTATCGATTTTGAAGCACTCTCTTTAACTTCCGTTTTCCTACAAATTGAGAAGCAGTTAGGATGACTAAGGCACAAATCGGAATTTGGACGTTTTTGGATTTTCATAACGTATTAAAAACATCAAATGCACTTTGAGTGGTTGGTGAAATTAAAACTCTCTATATATGCTAAAACCAGTGATATAACTTTATATTTTAGCTTGAAAAGAGTCAATATACGCGCACCAGGGTGAATGACGCAAAAGTCTCAAATATCTGCTTTGAGCTGGAGCCCTCAAAGCATAATTATTTAAACTGGTCTGTATTAGTCTTTTTTTTTTTCAAATCAAATGGGTCTGTGCTTCGTATAAAAAGATATACATTTCAACTTCCTGAAGTGTTTTTTTTTAATGTTTTTTAACATACTATAATAACTGAAGTAACTATGGTGATCAGGCAAAAGACAAAATCTTGTTTGGACACTTTTAGTTATTTCTACTGTGGAAGCACCAAATGAACTTTGGAGTTTCAAAAATCATAGCTCTGTTATTTCCAAATTCAGAGATGATCCTTTGAAAATTTTTAACCTCAACATAGTGTAATTATTCTGCTTTGAGAGTTCTTACTCAAAACTTATCAGCGACTTGTGCCAGATTCATCTTGGTTGCCTCACAAATGACTCAAAGAGTCCAAATTATGTTTGATTCACCCTTTTTGCTTCACATACTAGTTTTTCTATGTTAGACGGTTCTATCTTAAAACCTATACCAACCACTTGAGCCTTACCAATGATAATAATGCATTCCTTTTATTTTGGAAATATTTGGTTGGTTGCTTTGGCTGTCCTAAGATTTAGATTAAACCTAGTATCTGAAGTTAGATTGATATAGATTTTAAGTCAACTCTTTCACAATTAAACTTGAGAGACAGAGGGATTCGAGATTCGCGTTGCAAATAGTGGATTGGACCCTAAAGCCAGTGGCGAAGGAATTAGAGAGAACTGAGTCCTCGAACTTTCGGGAACAAGCGGTGGTACAAGGCAAGAGTGCCCCCTTCTAATCGAAGAGGTTTTGGCTCGAGGTGCAGCGTTTTCCTCCAGGCGTATTTCAGTATGATGGGGTTGGTCAAGTGACGGGTATCCCACTTCATACTCCCTTAAGATTTGTAGTCAAATCCGGGACACTAAAACCAATGAAGAGCTTTGCTTTCTCTGAGCAGAGATTCCTTGAACCTCCACTGAATCGTCTTGCTAGTCTATAGCTTGCTAGCCATAACATTCTTTATATTAGACAGACACGTTGCTCGATATTGCTGAACCTATTAGGTGCCTTGATGATGATGAATGGAGAGAGAGAGGCCGGGGGGGGGAGAACGAGATGAAGAGATGGGTGGTAAAGAAAAAGACAGACAGGCGGACGAGTATTAAATTACAAATTGATGAAACTTAAAGACTCAACATTTTGGACAATGACCTGCCCAACGTATAATAACCCACTATGAAAAAGATTAGTCGCTTCTTCGTATCACTCGCAGATCCCATACTACTGCGTCGTCTGTCCCTTTGTCCCTCCATTGACTCGCCTTACAACTTCATTACACCGAGTACCAATCCGCTAGCAAAGCCTGCCATATTCGCCACATGATTACAATGAACGTTACGGGGATTCTCGTACGAGCCATCTAATTTGTACTTCGCCTTCTTCGCCCATTGTTTCCTCAGGACGTTTTATGTGACTTTGTTATCCGTAGGTTTTTCGTGACCAACATTCGCACTCGGTGAGTCGACCATTGTTATAAATTATGCTCATCTATGGATCAGAATCAAAATCGCCGTATAGGATTTCCCCGGGGAACCCTGGAGACGTTAACTCCAGAGATAGAGAGAGAGAGAGAGAGAGAGAGAGAGAGAGAGAGAGAGAGATAGATAGAGATAGAGAAGGGAGAGGTTCGTTCTCACCGCTAGGGAAACCACCAGAATCAGAATGGTACTGTTTTCCATTTGTCTCCGAGGAAGGGGATGGAGGGGAATGGAAGGGATTCTATTCATTGAGTTCCACATTCTGTGTACGACCTGAAAGACAAAGGTTCGTTGTAATAGCTTTTTCAAACCGAAATTGAATAGCTGTTATCAGGTCTTTGCAATCACAAAAAACGTTGTGAGTGACTCGGCTTATTTCCACGCACTGAAAAGATCCGTTGGTGCTTCATTAAAAACTGAAAGGATTCTCAGTAATAATGTTGCTAGACAGTACAGCCATTGAGAAAACTCGGAGAAGAGGGAAAACCAGAAAAGTTTAGTTTTTGCAATGAAAAAATACTGGAAAAAACATTAGTACTGTTGTTTTGTTGTTTTTTCCCTAGTTTTTAACACAGTTAACCCCGAAAATTCATAAGCATTTCGTTCTTGTATTACTGCGAATTAAAAAAAATGTTCATGCTGGTCTCGGATGTCCTGCAATTTAAACCTCAGGTAAAATAAATGCAACATGAAACGTTATTTGCAGGAAGCTTTAAGTGTTTTTTTCCCTCTCTCTCTTTAAAAAGATATACCTGTATGAATCGCTTTTTTCGCAGTAGTTTTTTTTTTCATCTTCTATACGTATACATTTATTATCAGATGGTAACAGTTTGATTATGTTTTCCTTTGATTTGGCTTTGTGATGAAAGGTTAACATAATTATACGAATACTCGTAAGTTATATAGTTTTGCGTTCTTAAAAGTTTTGGGAATATTTGGAATGCACTTACTACATGTGAGAGTGAGAATGAGGAGATAGAGACTGATGAATAAAGACAGAAGAGAGGCGAGAGGGAAGGAGACAGGGTAGTAGTTGTAGTTGAGTTGGTTTAACGTCCAACATCAGCACTCTATAGGCTATATTGTGGATGGGCCCCAAGACTAACGTCTGGCAATTTTATGTGCTGCCACACACGACAAAGGGCGGGGATATCGTGACTCCTGTCAACCAGTAGGGAGCGAAATTGCCAGGTCTCGAACCACGGATCTCTTGCGTCGGAAGCCTATGTTCTACGCCAGAGCCACGGCGCTCTTCAGGAAGAGGCAAGATAGGGGGCAGAAACGAGACGCGGGTGAGAAAGACGGCGCAAGATAACGGGAAGAGAGATTGGACAATGTACAGGAAGAGATAAGATGTGCATTAAGACAGGGGGAAAGAGAGATAGAAGATAGATGGAGAAGAAACACAAAAAGTGAAAGCATGGGGACGGGGATATTGTGTGTATCGATTGATATGTTCTCTAAGACTATGTTCTTTAACATGCGCAGCTATGTAGGTTGTTGTTATTGTTATTTTTATTTTTTGGGAGGGGGTTCGGTTTTCTTCTGAGGAGTTTTGTTTTGTTTTTCTAACACCAGACTTGTTCATATCTTCTTCAGCTCTTTTGTGAGATTAAACTCAAAACAGTCGATAAGGTTTTGCGGTTAAACCGAGCTAAACCGAGGCTACCCATTAATAACAGGCAAAGCCACCGAATTAACTGGAGTGAATATTTGTTTGCATAACGAGGGTAATAGTGATCTATGAATCTAAATTAGTATCTGAGTTAGGACAGAGCGATGCTCAGTGAGTATTTTTTGCTCGGCCTTCAAGCTAACTAGACTAATAATGTAAATCTGTCCTAACTACCTAATATTTTAGTGATACAGCTTAACTTGGATCTAACAGCACATTTTTTTTTGGTGGTTGGTGGGGTTTTTTTTTTTGTTTTTTTTTTTTTTTGGTGACCCTGCCTGTAATTTGTGAACGCCTCGGGCTAAACAAAGTGCACGTTAGTGCTTTTAGGCTTTGTTTATACGTGTGTAGTTGTTTGTTGTGTTGTTGTTTCATCTTGTGGGTTAGGTTATTGGAACTGTGTGCGTTTCCATTAGTTTTATTTACACGAAAAACAATGAAATTAATAGTCTTTGATACCCTATGAATGACGCCGTTTTTCAATATTTCCGGCTTTTTTTTATCTCTGAAATTAGCTTTATTCTTTATTTACATGTTCAACGTAATTTCTCTCAAGTGTTTTTGTAGTTGTTGTTGTTTTCTTTATTATAGAATGAAATATAATTTTTATAGAATGAAAGTTATAATTTTAGTTAATTCCAAAAAGGCACATCAAAAGAGAGAGAGAGAGAGAGAGAGAGAGAGAGAGAGAGTGAGAGAGGGGGGGAGGGAGATAGCGACACTGATAGAGATACAGACCGACAGATAGAGCAATACAGAGCCAGACGTAGAGGGAAAGAGAGAGAGAGATAGAGAAAGGCAGAGAGAAAGAGAGAGAGAGAGAGAGAGAGAGAGAGAGAGATAGAGAAAGAGAGAGAATGGGGGAGGGTGTCAAGGTATGGAGGAAGATAAATCTAGGAGCATTGTGAACTGTGCATTTTACAATTAAATTCTGGGTAAAATAAAATCTTGTACGTGAATATATTTCACAATGTGAACCTTAGAAATACAAACTGTTTTTAATGTCCTATTTATCAATATGTCCATCTATCTATCTATCTATCTATCTATCTATCTATCTATCTATCTATCTATCTATCTATCTATCTGTCTGTCTGTCTGTCTGTCTGTCTGTCTGTCTGTCTGTCTGTCTGTCTGTCTGTCTGTCTGTCTATCTATCTATCTATCTATCTCTCTCGATAGCTCTTCCTGTCTCTTTCTCTCTTTATAAAAATATACCAATATTTCAAACCGCTGTTCTCTCTCCCTATTCTACAAATAGTTTGTCTTCTAACACTTCAGTTTAGTGGGTATATCGACCGCATTACGGTATAAACGTTTTAGCTGACGTCAACATTTGATAATTTCCTCTCTGGCATGTCATTATGTGATGGATTCCCTTTTTTTTAACCTGGATGTTCTTGTGGCTGTGGGACACCTTTGAATGTCAAAGCAGTATATATGTTTGTTGTTTTGTTATTGTCTTTTCGGTGACCCTGCAAGTTTTTTTGGGGGTTTTTTGGAAGCCGGGATAACACATTTAACGTTGTGCTTTTAGGGGATGTGTGTTGATACATGTGCAGTTCTTTGATGTTGTTGTTGTTCTCCTTTTTTATTTGTTAGATCTGTGTCCGTTTCCATTAGCTTTATTTACACGTGAAACACTGAAGATAATAGTCTTTGATACCCTATGAATGACGCCGTTTTTCAATATTTCCGGCTTTTTTTTATCTCTGAAATTAGCTTTATTCTTTATTTACATGTTCAACGTAATTTCTCTCAAGTGTTTTTGTAGTTGTTGTTGTTTTCTTTATTATAGAATGAAATATAATTTTTATAGAATGAAAGTTATAATTTTAGTTAATTCCAAAAAGGCACATCAAAAGAGAATACACTGTGGGTGGCCGCGTTATTCAATATTTCAGTTCTTTTTACTATAAACCGTAGCTTTAATCTTTATTAACATTTTCAGGTTTCCCTGTCTCTAATCATGCGTCCTCTTAAATTTTGTTCTCCTCCATGTCTCTGTCTGTCTCTGTCTAGCTCTCTCTTCCTTCCTCTTTTTCCTTTCCCTCTCTTGAACCTGTCTCCTCTGTTTCTTTTCCTCACCCTCTTCCTCTCTCATTTTTCTTTGTTATACGCTCTCACTCTTTCTCTCTCTCTAACTCTCTCTCTCTCTCTCTCTCTCTCTCTCTCTCTCTCTCTCTCTTTTTCCGTTTCTTAATCTATCTGTCTTCAACGATTACCTTCATTGTTTACTGTTACTGATTCGATATATTGCGTACGTCCAGCTGTAATCCTAGTGCCGAGCGCGCGTGTGCGTGCGTGTGTGTATCTTTATATCTCTCTTTCTCTATCTCTCTATTTGCTTTCTCATTTTTATCTCTCCCTTATTCTCTCTATTTGCTTTCTCATTTTTATCTCTCCCTTATTCTCTCTTTCTCTCTGTTTCTATATTTCCCTATCTGATTTTCCAACAGCTTCACTCTTCAATTTATCCTTTCTTTTCTCTCTCTTTCTCTCTCTCTCTCTCTCTCTCTCTCTCCCTGTCTCTCTCTCTCCACCTCTTTCAATGTCTATTTCTCTCTTTCTTTTCCTCCTCTCTATGTCTCTCCCTCCCCTCTATATTCCTCCCTCTTGTCTCTCTGTCTTTATCCCTCACTTCTCTATCTCCCTTCCTCTACCTATCCTCTCTCTCTCTCTCTTCTCTCTCTCTCCCTCTCTCTAATGTCTATTTCTCTCTTTCTTTTCCTCCTCTCTATGTCTCTCCCTCCCCTCTATATTCCTCCCTCTTGTCTCTCTGTCTCTATCCCTCACCTCTATATCTCCCTTCATCTGCCTATCTTACGATCTCGCTATCTCTCTTCCCATCCTCTCTATGTCTTTACCTCTCTCTCCCTACCCCTCCCTCTCTCCCTCCCTCACTCTGCAGTCCAATTAGACTGAGCGAGGACATGTAGCGCTGGACCAGTGAAGAAATCGGGGATACGGCAATGCGGAAATTAACATTGTTCAGACCACAGATAATATAATACATTCAGACAGAGCTGGTGCGAAATAAGTACAGTCATACAGATCTAGGCCAGTTGGATAAGGGGCAAAAACGGATATGAAGCCCCTGTCATGTGCAAGGTCGCTTCGAAACGGATTTTTAAGTCATATAGACGTATGTATTACTCCCATAAAATCAAAATGAATTGACAGTTTTTTTTATTGTTTTTAATTTAGACACAGATAATTATAGTTTTATCGGAGTAGTTTTAGCAACTCAAAAAATTAAAATAACCATATTTTGTTAATTTAATCATGGATTATGGGTTTGAGGTTTACGTAGTAAAAAAAAATCTGTAGCACAGATGCGTGTGTTATCTATGGATTCAAAGAAAGATCTTGCGCAACAAAACAGTTGAAGGGAAATAAAATTCTTCTTATCATCTGCTCTATTTGTAAATTCAAGGTAAAATTATGATTCATTTTCGCAATAACACTAATGCTATGTTGTTTGTTTGTCTTTTGTGGCTTTGTTATTGTTTTTTATTGTTTTATGTCATCGTTTGATGTTGGATAGTTAATTTAATGTTACATAAACAGGTCTGTCTTTTCCATGCAGCTGGGTTTCTCAGAGTTCAATTAACATAAACATTACGGTCTCCTTTGATACATTATTCCTGTGTCCGCTCACTGTCTCTCGCTCGCTCTACCTCTCCCTCTCTCTCTCTCTCTCTGTCTCTCTCTTTCTCTCTCTCTCTCTCTCTCTCTCTTTCTCTCTCTCACTCTCTCTCTCTTTCTCTTTCGTATATCTATCTTTTTCTTCATTTCTCTCTGTGTCTTGTTGTCTCTATCTGTCCAATAACCCCTCCCGTAAACTCTCTCTCTCACTCTCTTTCTCTCTCTCTACCTCTCTCTCTTTCTTGTGTTATACCTCTTCTCTCACTATATCTCTCTTTTCTTTATCTGTCACACACATACACACATAACTTTCAGCATACATTTAAAGTAATATCGTGTCTATGTTTGAATTGGGTTTTGTTTACCAGCGATGTAGTACGTTCTAGTTTTTTAACCTAGTTAAATTTTTAAAGATTGGCACCTACCCCGAATCCTATGATATTTTCATAAATACGGCAAGCATACCTTATTTTTCTGCCGTTATATTAATTTGTTAAAATAATGGATAAGTTGTATTTTTCAGCCTTAGAAGAGCAATCCGAATTATTTTTAGAATATCTCAAACAAACAACATTTCTGCCCCCGTGTGAAAAGAGTAGATGCTGAAGACATCTTTGGGTTTTATATTTACAGTAACCCATCCTCCCTACTTCCACCATAAACTATAGATTTAGATTCACAAAAAGATCAAACAGTACTTTTGATAGGGACAGCTAACGTGACGCGTATTCAATCTATTTCTTTATTGAAATTAAGACTGTTGAACAATTGTCAGACTACATTTTACTAACTGAAGAAAGAAGCACCTGACTTAATCATCATGAACCATATACGTGACTTCATTATCTTGAGATATATACGGAACATCGCCGCCGCGAAACCTCTATCTATTTCACACTCTCTGGTTCCAGAAAGAACCTGATCACATTTAGAAATGGTTTGTGACAAGTTAATGAGTTATAATCCCTGATGTTCCATTTGCAATTTACGATGAATAAAACGCTCAGTACATTTTAACAAAATCTTCATAGAGCAAATCGTAAACTACCAAACAATGAATTCACTACGTTAGGGTGTTTTTTTCACTTGGAGTCCCAGATTCCATCAAAAATCAACAGTCTATAAAAAAAATACAAATTATTCTAATCTCTGGTAGTGAAGTAAGTTTAACGTGATTGATATTCCAATCATAGCCCTCATACAATAAACAGGAAACAAAAAAAAAAGAAAATATTTATTCGAATTTTCAAGTTCCGATGAAACTTATTCAAATACTTCAAGAAAAATTTCTTTCATTACGTTAAACAGGCGACACATAAAACAAAATAAGTAATAAGAATGTTCAAGTTCCCGTGAAACTCGGTCAAAAACTTCAAGAAGCAATGTACAATATATTTATCTTATTTTGCCAGCCTTGACCTGTTCAATAACGTTATTAATGCCATTAAGACAGCCCGTATGTCCATCTATATTCGCCCATTAGGTGAGCGAAGTACCATAAAAGTAGATTAATAGGTACTGGATATTGGTGGTGACATTGCGGACTCTCCTGGCCACAAAGGGACCCAGATTTTTCCTGCTGTGTCTGGACACATTACAGCCCGTTACCGGACCGCGGCCAGATTTAGACCTTGAGCTGACCACGATCTTTCAGGCTAGAGTTGGGGGGAAGCTGGCAAAAGTGGTAGAGCGTTGGCCTCCCAATTAATAGGTCACTGGTTCGAAATCTACGATCATTCAAATATATATGATTGTGTCCAATTTCGTCGCCTATTGGTTGGATCCGGTGTCTGCTTAATGTGTCAGGCTGAGGCAGGAGTCATGGTATCGCAGTCTCTTTGTGGCAACACGTGCGATAATTACTGTCAGACATTACCTTGGGGCCCATAAAAAATGTAGCATAATTATATAGTGCTGACGTTTGACGCTACGCAACTAACACAACTCAGGGTAGAGCTAAACGGGAAAAAAAACTGGAGTAATGGACCGATGTTTTTTTTTCTCCTATGCTTCCTGACCAGTTTATTTTTTATCCTAACGCCCAAAATATAGAAAACTCTCAAGAATCCTGGATGGTTGCTCGGTTTTTGGGCGACCAACGTCAGCGACTAGGCTATAGAGTAGAAGGGTCCCTAGACGAATGTGTGGAAAATGTACTATTTGACACACAGAGATAGCGCGGCGATACCAAGATTTTGTCTGAATTGGTCACATTATACTGACACAGATCTGAGAGGGCATATGTACGCTTAGACACAGACCCAACCAGAAGGGGGCGATATCTGGAGAATAAATTAGCCTTGTGATATCGAAGCGATTACCTCCCGAATAGAAGCTAAGCGTTCTACCACGTCGTCCAGCTCGCCCTATCAAGAAAGGTGTTAGGGATTTCGGAACATTGAACCGACATGGCTCAGTAAAAAAAAATAATTAAAATTTATTAAAGCAAACAGAAACATTTTATCATGGTACTAATAAACATAATTTAGGAAGGTGGTTAGACGTGTGTGAATTTACATTTTCGAGGAAGTTCATCTAAGTAAGAACCTAATCTTGGTATTTAAAAGCATATCGACTCGCGTGCCTTTTAATATTCTGTAAATTTTGATTTTTATCCCCGCCCTGCCATCCTGCCACCCAAGTGCACAATGCTAGAAAAAACGTTTTTTTTTTTTTTAAATGGTCGTGTGCAAACACGCTATTTGGTACAATATTGGCTGCTCTTGTAAAAAGACAGTATATATGGAGTGTATAGAAATTCGTACCAAACTACTTTTTTTATTTTAAAAAAAATTACTTTAACTGGACAGATCATCGAATGGAAGCATGTTTTGATAGATAAAATGCATACACGCAACAAAATTATTGCTCTGTTTGCGTATATACAGAGTGTATAGAAATTCGTATCAAGCCGCTTTAATTAAAAAAAAAATTAACTTTAACTGAACGGATCATCGAATAGAAGGATGTTTTGATGTTGAAAATATATACACGTATCAAATATATTGCTCTGTTTACATAGGCTTGAAATTCAAAGCACATGTACTTAATATTTGGCATTCATTTTTTTGTCGGAATATTGTTGCCATCGTTAATTTATAAAGTTATCCCTCATTTAGTATGAAAAACAAATTATTTATAGATATTTTACGCTCATATGTAACAAATAGCTTTAAATCATTATCTCAAACGTAAAATCAACCAAATGTGTTTAATGTTTTATCAACAGAACATATTAGGCGTCAAAATAATTATTCATGAACAATAATTAAATACAATAGTGTCATTACTTTTCTTTTTCCTCACAGATCACTTGACATCGGCGCTCTAAACAGATTCAATTTTAGATCCAGAAAAAGAAAGCAGAGGCGTTCATGACCATCCTCGTTCTGTTGCACCTTTGGTCACGTTTCCCAACATACGGAGATTTCCGGTACTTTGATCGAATGTGAACACCCTGCCGCGAAAGTAACGTCTAAACCTACACACAGCTGCTGTAGATGTTCACAGCTGTGCCAAGCCACACCGAATCGATACAAATTAATCCTTCCTTCGAAAATCAACAACCAAGAAACAACATTTGATTGAGACCAGAGGAAAACAACCATGCTTTAGAGAAGGAGCGAGGATCCACCGCACATCATAAACTTCGATGATGTCGTTCCAGAACGTCTCTGGGCTCCATAAGGTAGGAAATTACATGCACATCAATTACATAACAAATATTTAATGGTAGGAGGGAGAGAATGGGTAATTGGGGGGGGGGATAGTACATGTACTATATATTGCATATGATGCTTAATGCTTTCATTCTATATGTATACTTAATAGCAAAAGTTGTAAACAGTGCTGTTGTTTTTTTAGTATGTGTAGAGCGGTGGGCAAGGTGGTAAACTTCGTCATTTTCATTGCAGGTATATAAAATTTCAATACAATTGAATGAAAACAATGATGTACAAAAATGATAAAAATAGCTCCCAGTATGAAACGCTTATTCAAAATAGCACTAGTTGATTGGTTGGTTGGTTGGTTTGTTGTTGTTGTTTTTTTTTAATGTTAAAACCAGGCTGCATTGTGTACGTGTCCCAATACCAACGTCTGACAATTTTACATGCTGACACATAGAGAGAGGCTTGCAGTACCAGGTCTCCAGTCTCCGTGGGGTACATTAGAAAGGAAGATAATCACAACACAGATCATTCACTGAATGCCCACCTAGCTCTTTGCGCTGAGAATACTGCCCTTAAAGTTTGATTCTATTGTCTCCAAAGCTTTGAAAGATTGTTCTTTCTTACTGCATCATATCGATTTCCGAGCGACCTAGTCTTTGTAATTTGATCATTATGGTGATAAACAAAACACTGCCCTGCTTAACTTGAAAACAACGCGCTCTTTTCGACATTTATAAAACTTTCTAAAATTTCCACGCCGCTATTTAGACGTATGCAATAAAAAGTCTCTACCTGTGCGTTCTATGATGCTTTTAAATTCACCTGAAATTTTGCATTATTTAGATCTAGTCCTATGCGTGTTTGAATCTATTGCTTGACCATGCACCAGAGTAAATTTCATTGTGACTTTGCATTACCTATAGTGCAAAATATAACCTTTTCATATCGCATGATTTGAAGCCTATTCCTTGTGTGTACACTATTATGGGGCCTTTTCAAAAATGTATATGAGATAAAAATAATTTTCAATATTCTGAAATGAAAGGAGTGCTGGCTAGAGATTCGTCTCCTGGTAATTTCACCCAAGCCAGACAGGTCGAAAGGTAGAGTCAAACCCCGTCTCGCAAATGCAAAGAAGACCGTTGCTACATGAACCGCAACACTGCCAAATCATATTCCCTTTAGTTAACTGTTTCGACTTCTTAACAGGTTTCTTTGTATTGTTTTTTTTCAATCACTATATATTTTCTTTCCATGTGCAAGACTCTTCACCAAACCGAAGCGCCCAGGATAGCCGAGTAATTGAAACGCGGAGTTGAGTAAAGGAGACGGCCGGAGGAAGAAGCGCAGTCCGGACATTTCCGGACGGAAATGCCAGCGAGAAGTTTTCTGGCCAAGTATTTACCGGGAGTCCGTCGCCATAACAACGACAACGACAACGATAATACGGACCGGAACTCCTTCTCGATGAACGGCGGCATCCACCACGCCCCCGGGGGCCCCCGCTCTGGAGGGGGAGGCTACAGGGGACCCCCCGTCGGCCACAAGGACTCCAACGCTACAAACATCACAACCACATCCAGCATTGACGATCCAGAGACCCCGACTGACACAGCTCAGGTACGGCTTACATGTTTGTCGGTGTGAGAAACGCTTTTACTAGTCTAACGTCTCCTAGGGTCTCTCTCATTCTATCGTATCCTGGGTTCTCTTCCATTGTCTAACGTATCCTAGGGTCTCTCTCATTCTAACGTATGCTAGGTTCTCTCCCATAGTCTAACATGTCCTAGGTTCTCTCTCATTCTAACGTATCCTAGGCTCTCTCACCTCCTAGTATCCCTAGTCTGACGTCTCATAGTTTCTCTCTGCTAGTCTAACTTCTCCTAGTCTAACTCTCTCCTAGTTTAATGTCTCCTATGTTCCCTCTCCTAGTCTAAAGTCTCCTAGGTTCTCTCTCCTAGTCTAACGTCTCCTAGGTTCTCTCCTAGTCTAACGTCTCCTAGGTTCTCTATCCTAGTCTAAGGTCTCATAGGTTCTCTCTTTTAGTTTCCTAGCCTAACGTCTCCTAGGTTCTCTCTCCTAAGTTTTCTTTCCTAAGTTATTTCTCATAGTCTAACGTCTCCAAGTAAAAGGTCTCATAATCTTAAATTCCTCGTCTAACATCTCCTTCAACGTCTCAGTTTAACGGCTTATTGTCTAACGTCTCATGGTTTAACGTCTCATAATCTAACACCTCCTTGTCTAACGTCTTGTCAAACGTCTCATTGTCCAATGTCTTTTAGTCTAAAGTCTAATAGTCTAACGTCTAATAGTCTAACGTCTAATAGTCTAACGTCTCATAGTCTAACGTCTCATAGTCTAACGACTCATAGCCTAACGTCTTGTTTAACGTCTCACAGTCCAATGTCTTTTAGACTGCCGACTCATATTCTAACGTCTCATAGTCTAACGTCTCATAGTCTAACGTCTTCTTGTCTAACGTCCCTCCCTATAGTAACGTCTCATAATCTTACTAACGTCTTCTAGGTTCTCATAGCCTGACGTCACATCTCGTAGTTTACAGTCTCCTAGTGTAACATATTCAGGCTTTTCATTATCTCAACGTTCTGTAATTTTTAAGTGGTCCAATTATTTCATAAACATTCTGGGCTGCCTCTCGATGCGATAACTGAAATGCCGTTCATATTCTGTACAACGTACTTATATAATATTAAAAAAACAAACATGACACTGATAAAATTAATTTCGCAGACAGTTCTGCCTTGAAGACTTTCTTTTCACAACGATAACAGTGCTAATCATTAAACAAACAAACGAATAAACAAGCAGCAAACAAACAACCTGCTCCTTATCTTCTTCTGTCAGGATATAAACTCTTTTTTCGCCTCTCTTTATTTCAATCTGTATCATTGTTCCTTGTCTTACTTGATCCCCAGCCTTATCGCATTTTCTCAGCTTCTCAAAAATTTGTGAACCAATATTTTGAAAACGAAAAAATGAAGATCGACTTTACGTTTCTTTAGGTAAGCGTTGTAAGAACAGCATTATAATGAGGTACGGTCGATTTTTCTATACGCACGTGAAGATAGATTTAATCCTACATCCTGAGGACCTGGTAGCAGATTGTATCAATGGGTGAGTAAGTCTCACCATCAGGAAACGCCTAATTACTATAGATTTATTTATAAAGCCCATTATTACACACCAAGCCGTTGGTTAAATTATATGTTAGGCTGAGGTTTTCTCTGTGGTGGCATTTTTAATCATCCACATTCGAACTGAAATGCTTTAAGATAGTTCAATTCGCCCAGGCATATCAACACATACATAAAATCATAGCCCACTAAATATGTGTTCTATAGACCTTCTTTTATGAACAGAATATTCAAAAATCGAAAAATAGAGTAGATTGGAATTCAACATGTATGCGCGTACATTGCGCTGAATTTAATCGGCAATTAAACAGGACAATGTGTCTTTTATAAAGATCTCAACTTACAGAAAGCATACAACGCTGTATATATTTCATGTTTTCACATTGCACCGCCTGGAGGTCTACCGAAAAATTATGCATGCTTGATTTGGCAATTTCGCTCGATGAAGTAACTCAAATTATTGCGGTTTTCTATGTACTGCAGCTGTTTAGATTAAAATCGCTACTTGACATGTTCGTTATAACCAACGGGCAGGCTTGCTAATGTGGCTCGGGCTAAAGAGTTTGGTAAGAATTCGAATGGTGCCGCAGGCGGGGTTAACCGAATAAAATAATTGGACAGTTTACATTCTTAGTCTAGTAGGTCGATCAAAAATACTCACTGAGTGGCCTTCTGTCCTAAATGTGATACTAATCTTTTTTTTTTTTAATAAATCACTTTTACCCTTGTTAAGCAATAGTGTGTTCACTCCAGTCGATTCGGTGCCTTTGCCTGTTATTTCGCTAAGACTTTTGGGGGGTGCGGTAGTCCTGGGGTAGAACACCTGCTTCTGACGCGAAATGTCCGTAGTTCGAGTTCTGGCGATATCGCTCTCTTTTGATTGGCTCGGTGTCGGTATAATGTGACCATCTGAGACAGAAGTCATTGTATCCCCGCCCTGTCTAGTGTGTGGCAGCACATAAAATTATCAGACGTCAGTCTATGGGCCCTTCCACAATATATCCTACATATTGCTAATGTTGGACGTTATATGTAAATCAACTCAACAGCATCAACGCTAAGACTTGTGCTGGTGGTGGAATCTATATTCTCTTACATGCCTCCACCTCCCTGTATCGGCCCTGGACTGTCTGTACCACAGGCATCACTGTTCTTGCGTTGACGGAGCCCATAGCGAAGACGATACGTCAGGAACCCTACGGGGCGTCCAATCATAGCTCTATCCTAGGCTTATGGAGCCAATCACTGAACATGCCCAAGGGACCCTATTATGTTATACGCTTTCGTAGTGTGCATCGCAAACTATTTGGAAATATCAAGAGGCACACATAGTGTGACAAAAGAAACTCAGCCCTAGCTTAACTAGAGCGAAATGAAAATTAAATTATATAATACGTTTTTGTTCGAGCAGTCTTAAAAAACAGCAGTGCGGTTTCGGACACACATCAAAAGACTGAAATCAAAGAAGTAGGACCTGATATCAACTATAACAATTAGAGCAAAAGGGAAAATAAATAATTGGTAGTGTTCTTCAAAGGCCCAAAATCGCTCCCTGGTGACATCAAACAAAATGAAAGGAAGTTCTATTCACTTTAGCCCTGTAAAAGAGTAGACTCACATTTATATTCATTCGTTCCATGAACTTTATTTTTTGTTTTCTTGACGTACTATCGTCCACTTTGTTCTTGTTATTTTTTAGATATTTTTTTTTATTCTTAAACAAATACTCATAAAAATGATGAACTAGGAATAAAACTTTTAATACGATTTTCGATGCAGAACTCTAACAGCATGCGTTTAGACTAATGATTGTTACAAAAAAATGCTTATTTTTTTGTTTGTTTTCGGTTTTGATTTTTTTACATACTTAGTATCTGTTTTGGGGTTGGCTTAATTTAGGGGATGCGTTGTTTATTGTTGTTGTTGTTTTGGTTTGGGTTTTTTTCAATAAATATATAGTTATATATTTTACATGAACCATTCACTTATCTCCAATGTAGGGTTTGTCAAGAAAAATCAAAAGCCAGCAGTTCTAAGTGTTTCCCCCTTCCTTCCTTCCCTCCCCATATCTGACACCTAATCCACAGGTGAAGTTCCTTCCCAAGTCAGACCTCCACCACGGCTCCTCCCACGTGGTCTACCGTCGGTGGTCAAAGCGAGAGCGCTACCTACTGGGCCTGTGTGCCGCCTTCTTCATTCTCTGCGTGGTCTTCGTGATCGTGGCGTTCACGCGTGACATGCAGTACCGGTCGGAAAAGTCACGTGAGTTTGTGAGAGTGATATTAGAGCGTGTGAAGTAATAAAGCCAGAGAGTGTGAAAGTGTGAGCGATGTCCAAGGTTTCACGGCGAGGATTGTGAGTACATACCTCAAGGTAATTCAGGTGTTTGCGTCCTCCTTAAAACCTTAGTAAAAAAAAATCAGTCTGAAAATGTTCAACCAGCAGATACATATTGGTTTGATTGAGAAACACCTTGTTCTTGTAAAGTTCATAATTTGAATTAATGATTATTATGTCATCGGAGCATTAAAAACTCTCGGAAAAGAGAGAGAGAGAGAGAGAGAGAGAGAGAGAGAGAGAGAGAGAGACAGACAGACAGATAGACAGACAGACAGACAGACAGACAGACAGACAGACAGACAGACAGACAGACAGACAGACAGACAGACAGACAGGCAGACAGACAGACAGACAGACAGACAGACAGACAGACCGATTGCCATGCGACAAAAGAATAAAAAAAAGAAATTATCATGTTATCATTATATGTATCGCTTGCGCACCTCTTCTAACAAACCACGCTGAAGGCTCGATGCTATTGTTAACAAGTGCTGAGTATAAAGGTACTAAGCCTTCATATTTTCAGACAGAGGGCTTGAAGAAAGAAAAAGGATTGAATATAAAATATGTCATTATTTCGGTCCAATATCACAATAATATTTTTTTCAATAAACATCAATTTTGTTATTTATACATATTTATGTAGGTCAAACAATATTACATTTATGTACATATGACATTTTGAAATATATTCTTCACTCTTAATCATAGCCAACAAACCAGACGTGGACGAACAAAATCTAATAACTATGCATGAATGGCAAATCAGGAAATCACCCACATGTACTCGATGTAATGGAAGTCCTGGGACAACTGACCATATAATCATTCACTGCCTTTTTACAAAACTTCATGTAGCATAATACATGTATTGTGACACAATTCAGGCTGCTCTCGGGCTGACAAAAAAAATAATGTGGACGTGAAGCCATACTATACCACTACTACTCATAATTAATTTCATGTTGTCAGATACGATTGGTTGCGACTCTACAACTGAAATTACAATAACAATGACTTGCTTTCCCACAGGTGACTCATCCAAAAACGTGTGCATGTCGAAAAGCTGTATTCGCACAGGTAAAGTGTGTAATAATGGATGTTTGGCAACATTTGTTCTCTTTAATCCCAGTTCAGTCTAAAGGTTCTATTACTAGATGGATGAGGGAAGGTTAGTGTGTGATAGATTAGTAGAAAGAGAGAGAGAGAGAGAGAGAGAGAGAGGGAGGGAGAGAGAGAGAGAGAGAGAGAGAGAGAGAGAGAGAGAGAGAGAGAGAGAGAGAGAGAGAGAATTTAACAAAGAGGGAGAGAAGTAGAAAAAGTAAAAACCAGGTAAAAAGAGAGAGAACAAAAAGAAACGGAAAGAGACAGAACGAACAAGATACATGACATAGAAAGAGCTAGAGACCTGGAAAAAGAATGTCGTTATTTGTGTTTCTTTGTTTTGGGGGTATTTTGTTATTGTTGATTTTTCTTTTTCTTTTTTTTTTCAATGATTTTTTATGGTTTTCATTTCAAGTTTTGAAAACATAATTTAATTGTGTTTCTTTGGCAATGGTAGTATTATTTGTTAACATATTATTAAATTAGTATTTACCAGTTTTCTCTAGGGATTTAAACTTAACTAGTTTAATTGGTTAAAAATTCTATTTCACCAACAGTATTACCTTTTTCTATAATAAGGCTCAGAATACGAATCTATCAGGTATTTTTACTACGCTGCCAAAGGCCACTATAATTATTTGTCATACCTTCTTCTGTTCAGCTTATCTGGGTTATTAGACGTTGCTTCCCGAACCGGTCCGCAAAAATTAACGTATTAACTTTGAATTAACGATTAATACTGTTGAATTTTGTTCATCGTTATTTTGGGCTATGTTGTTTTACATTTTACAATGAAAGCAATATAAATTGCGTTGGGTGTTTAAACTGAGATCATGTAAAATGAGCAACAGTATATAACTATATTTTTTACCAATCTTCAATGATACCAGTATACCATTGTCCACTTACAATGATACCAGTATATTGTAGTCAACTTTACAATGATGCTAAATCTCCTTGCATTTAACCACTGTTTGTTGTTGTTGCTGTTGTTGTTGTTGTTGTTGTTGTTGTTGTTGTTGTCATTCCCCCTCACCCCTGACAATGATCTGCAGCTCTCCGTGCAGCTTGTCAAACGTGTTGAACGTCGGTTTGTCTTCCGGGATGACGTGCTTCCTGTTCCAGGTCCCGCACGCGAACTGGAAGAAGTCCTGGCACGGGTCGGCGCTGAAATCC
>RQTK01000472.1:341993-376802 GCA_003991915.1 Elysia chlorotica
TACTACTACTACTACTACTACTACTACTACTACTAATACTACTACTATTACAACTACTACTACCACCACCACCACCACCACCACTACTACTATTTAACCTCATGCACGCTTCATATGGTTAAATAAAACAGCCCAGGTGGAACAAAGAGGAGGCGAGCCACTTCGGGAGGTCATTAAAAAAGTCGGGGGCTGGCCCATCCTCGACGCCCAGTGGTCAAGCCAGGGCTTTGTCCTAGAGCAAGTGCTAGGGAGGATGCGGAAGCTGTACGGGTCTTTCCTGTGGAACTGTGGCGTCGGCGCCGATGACAAAAACTCCGCCGTCAATATCATTCAGGTGAGCTGGCTTTCTATACTACAACCAAACAGTTTAAAATAACATTAATGAGCAAACAGGATGACTTTTTGTAGCGTTGTGGAAATTAATTTTAACAAATTTTAGTGGTTTCCTGGGTAAAACGTTTAGAAAGTCTGTTATTTTTTTTAGTTAATTAATTATTTACAAATCAACACGGTTTACTTTTAGCTACGCTATGAGATAGATACTGATTTGAGAAACTCGTAGGTCTTTATGCTAGTCCAATTATGACACAGAGTATGGCCTTACGCTTTTGCATAAACGTTATTTTTTTTAATCCTTATTAAAACATCATCTGTGCATAGCGAGGCTGCTTAAGCAAAGATTATGTATGCAAGGGAGCAGAGTTTCAAATTAGTACACGGTGCTACTATATGATAGAATAGTTATGTCTTTTTATAAATAATAAAATCTTCTACGCGCTTATTTTTTTGCTTGTACGTAAGCTTTTAAAAACCATTATTTTTTCTTCGCTGTCTTACAATCGTTTTCAATGTAACCAGATCGACCAAATTGCGCTGGGCATGCCCAGCAGAGAGTATTACCTGATGGATGAGCACAGCTACCACCTGGAGGCCTATCGGTAAGTCCATCTTTCGTTGTCCCAAACTCTTTGACACTTGTTTATCCATTCCGGGGCTCAAACCCACACCCTGTTTAATTATGGTCCGACGCTCTAAGCATTGTGCAAGCGGAACCCCGTAAAAATTAGGAAAATAGCTTGATCAAGTAACTTTCTGTAGAGTTAAAAAGGCACTGATTGTTATTATATGAATTGGAATTTTAGTTTCAATACATCTTGGAAATATCTGAGGAAAAAGCACAACAGGATTATCAATGTTTCTTTTCTTTTTTATGTTACTTATTTTGTACGATAACTGCATTCACGCTACGCTAACTTGTTTCAATGACAAGAGCGGTGAAAACTTCATACAGTCTAAGCTAAACACGAATGTTTGTAACACGTATGTACGTGAACGTTTAGTCTCGTACGTAACGTACATGTATTGTATTTCTCCGAGTTTAGGTTAGATTACAAGGAAAAAAGAGGAATCGTTGTGCAACCATTGGCCCATCCCAGTCCGCAGCCATCGATTGATGTTAATTCCATTCAAGAAAAATTTATTGGTCAAAATTAAATGATTAATAGCGGCGCCGTTCTTTTTATTTTTTAATCTATTTTGCAAACAGCAAATCTAAGGATCTAGGGGTTATCAGTACACGTCACGGTAGCCTTAAACTCTTCGTAAGCCTTTTTATTCGAAGGCGAGACGAAGGCGAGACGTAAGCTTACAACAACTTTTTAATTCCGATCCTAGATGAAGGGAAAAGGATAACTGCACACATGCATGTATTAAACGTTTCAAAACACTTACTTAAATGTTTCCTTGTTAATTACGATTTTGTTTCATTTTTTCTCGAAAACTCGGCCCCGTGAATGCAGCAATTTGATTGTGTTGGTTGTCCGGCTTCTGGGTGTAGATGAGCCACGCGTGCAAAGAGATGTGGATGAAATCCTCGCTTTTGAAAAGCAACTTGCTAATGTAAGTATGTAGTTAGTTGTAGGTATTGATGTATGATTTAATGTGCTTAAAAGGTAAGAGAAGAAAAAAAATGAATAATAATAATAATAATAATAATCATAATAATAATCATAATAATAATAATAATAATAATAATAATAATAATAAGAAGAAAAAGAAGAAGAAGAAGAAGAAAAAGAAGAAGAAGAAGAAGAAAAAGAAGAAGAAGAAGAAGAAAAAGAAGAAGAAGAAGAAGAAAAAGAAGAAGAAGAAGAAGAAAAAGAAGAAGAAGAAGAAGAAAAAGAAGAAGAAGAAGAAGAAAAAGAAGAAGAAGAAGAAGAAAAAGAAGAAGAAGAAGAAGAAAAAGAAGAAGAAGAAGAAGAAAAAGAAGAAGAAGAAGAAGAAAAAGAAGAAGAAGAAGAAGAAAAAGAAGAAGAAGAAGAAGAAAAAGAAGAAGAAGAAGAAGAAAAAGAAGAAGAAGAAGAAGAAAAAGAAGAAGAAGAAGAAGAAAAAGAAGAAGAAGAAGAAGAAAAAGAAGAAGAAGAAGAAGAAAAAGAAGAAGAAGAAGAAGAAAAAGAAGAAGAAGAAGAAGAAAAAGAAGAAGAAGAAGAAGAAAAAGAAGAAGAAGAAGAAGAAAAAGAAGAAGAAGAAGAAGAAAAAGAAGAAGAAGAAGAAGAAAAAGAAGAAGAAGAAGAAGAAAAAGAAGAAGAAGAAGAAGAAAAAGAAGAAGAAGAAGAAGAAAAAGAAGAAGAAGAAGAAGAAAAAGAAGAAGAAGAAGAAGAAAAAGAAGAAGAAGAAGAAGAAAAAGAAGAAGAAGAAGAAGAAAAAGAAGAAGAAGAAGAAGAAAAAGAAGAAGAAGAAGAAGAAAAAGAAGAAGAAGAAGAAGAAAAAGAAGAAGAAGAAGAAGAAAAAGAAGAAGAAGAAGAAGAAAAAGAAGAAGAAGAAGAAGAAGAAGAAGAAGAAGAAGAAGAAAAAGAAGAAGAAGAAGAAGAAAAAGAAGAAGAAGGAGAAGAAGGAGAAGAAAAAGAAGAAGAAGATTTAAAACGTAAACAGTCCAAACTGTACCTAATACTTTAATGATAAAGCTCACTTGGTTTCTAAATGCAAAAGTTTAATTATTTCGGTAACACTATCTCTCATTTTTGGAAGCCTCGATCTAACACCTTCAGTGTTAATGCCCCTTTATTTTTTTCCAACACCACCCTTGCATCTAGGTGACTCGACCTAACACCTTCAGTATTAATGTTCCTTTATTTGTCCCACACCGCCATTGCATCTATGTGACACATTCACTATTAATGTTCCTTTATTTTTCCAACACCACCCTTGCATCCAGGTGACTCGACCCCACGAAGATCGCCAAGATACGGGCGCTCTGTACCACAAGATGAAGATCAGGGAGCTCCAGGAACTCATACCAACCGTGAGTGTCTATTTAACAGTGCTTTGTCAGCTCTCAGTTTAGTGTCTTGTCGTAATAAAAAATGGGCCATAGGATTGGTGATTCCACAAAAGTTTGTTATTAAACGCAGTTGGAAGTCGTGATATTTTTATTAGGTTTTCGTTGGTTAATAAACAATGCTCCAAAAAAATCAAAGGTAGGTTCACAGAAATATTTATCAAAAAAATTGAAGTAAGAGATAAAGAGAGCGTTGTAGTCTATTGTGATAAACATCTTTTCAACGCGCTGCGCACTTATTAAATCAAGAAGGCTTAAGACGAGTTGTAAGCTACGGTGACGTTGTACGTACGACCCAAACTGTGTGTAATTTGCCACACACAAGCCTTACCCAAGTTCAGTTAGTAGTTTTACACACACCTACATTTCTCCCCTCTGTGGCATATCTCGCCAGTTCAACATGCTGAGCTACCTGAGGGAGTTCATCATGGACGACATAACGGAGGAGGAACCCATCGTGCTCTTCGCCACCCAGTACATCCAGGATGTTGTCAGCATCATAGACCGCACGGACAAACGGTATGTAGGCTAGATGTTTGTAGGTGTTCTAGTAAAGTGCTTGTACAATCAATAATAAATATGTTTACATACTATATACATGCGCAAAAGAGTGGCCAACTGCCTCTATTCAAGTACTATATACTTGTAGATACTGTATACTTATACATATCGTATACTTGTACATGCTGTGCGATTCTGCAAACGCTTACTGTTCCTTTTTAATTACCGTTATATACATCTACATACTCTGCACTTCTACATACTGCGAACATCTAAATTTGGTAGATTTGGTATGCCTAAATATATTGTATAACTTTACACTCAGTATACTTTATAATATCGTGTATCTCTACGTTCTAAAGACTAATTGTTACATTATGTGCTATTATATACTTGTTCTCCTACATACGGTATACTTTTACACACTGTGTACCTCTACATACTGTATACTTCTACATACTTTGGACCTTTACATATTGTATGCATCTACATAATGTATACATCTACACACAGTCTACCTGTACACAATGTATACCTCTACACACTGTATACCCCTACCCACTGTATACCTCTACACACTGTATACCTCTACATACTGTATACCCCTACACACTGTATACCCCTACATACTGTATACCTCTACACACTGTATACCTCTACACACTGTATACCTCTACATACTGTATACCCCTACAAACTGTATACCCCTACACACTGTATACCTCTTCACAATGTATACCTCTACACAATGTCTACCCCTACACACTGTATACCCCTACACACTGTATACCTCTACACACTGTATACATGTACCTGTGCACACTGTATACCTCTACACACTGTATACCTCTACACACTGTATACCTCTAAACACTGTCTACATCGTCATACTGTATACCTCTACACACTGTATACCTCTACACACTGTATACCTCTACACACTGTATACCCCTAAACACTGTCTACATCGTCATACTGTATACCTCTCCACACTGTATACCTCTACACACTGTCTACCTGTGCAGAATAGTGTCCAACTACGTGGTGTGGCGCCTCATCATGGACATGGTGCCCGAGCTTGCCTCACCTTTCCAGGCCGCCATGACGGAGTACAAGGCCGTGCTACAGGTACGCTTACTTCTTCATTTGTTTGTTGCTTAGCGCCTAACGTCAAACTATATAGGACATATTGTGGTGGGGTCTCAAGGATAATGTCTGACAAATTTTACGTTGCTGGTACCATAACTCCAATCTCAGACGGTCACATTACTTCAGGTGCGTAGTTCGTTACTTTATGTCTACATTGAATTTGGCATGGGTCGTGACATCTTTAGACGAGTTTTTTTTTCTTTTCTTTATGACAATGGTTTCCGTCATTATCATTGTTCTTACTGTCATCATCATAATTTTGAACATTAACACCATCATCATTACCATCATCATCATCATCATCATCATCATCATTATCATCATCATCATCATCATCATCATCATCATCATCATCATCATTATCACATCATCATCATCATTGTCCTCTATTATCATCATCATCACCATCATCATCATCATCATCATCATCAGCAGCAGCAGCAGCAGCAGCAGCATCACCATCATTATAATCATAATCATCATGAACAATACATGTTTTCTAAACGTATGGATATCGGCATTTCAAATGTGCCGATCAATGACTGTCTTTTACCCACAGTACCATAATAATCTCTATTTTTCATGTCATTAACATTCATTCTTATTTACCCACAGTGCAATAATAATTTCTATTTTCCATATCATTAACATTCATTCTTTAGAATCTAATCCAGCAAGTTATCTAACCGTCTTATTTGTTGTAGACTGCAACTTTCGTAACCGTTAATTTAGACCTAATTCCGTTGCGATGTAATAACGATGTATTAATATTCCCTTCGCCTTTCAATGTACATGTACATTGCTTTAATTACTTCCTGGTCCTAGATCCATTTATTCACCAACTCTATCCCCCTCTAACCGCTTCTTCTTCCATTGCCTCCTTACCTTCTTCTGTAGGAACATTGTTGACATTTCCAATTCCTACTCGGTAAATTAGTCGTGAAGCCTTGAACTCCCCTACCGCGCGCTCCAGTAATTATCGCCCGTGGTGGTGTCCACACTAACCGATTCCTTGCATGTTGAGCACTATCTGTCAACGCAGCCGAAATGGCTCTGCAAGAAAGTTAGAAACTAAAGCCCAATGTTAATCATCATTGGTTGAAGCGTCCCAGTCAAAGTCACCATACATGAGTTTAGATTACAAAATATTGGCTCCATTGCTGACTTACAATATTACTTAATTTGTTTTATTTGTTGGTTGAACTTTTTCATATTTCACCAACAAGAAAACAATAGTTGAAGTTTGAACTGTTCATGTCAAATTTCTTGTATTTGCTTTATTTTAAATCCGGTATTTTATATTTGTTTCCTTGGTTTTTAAAACTATTCTCCCGTGTCACGTCACATAGTGCATTTAAGACAAAACAGGAAAGAATAATTACCACACGCATAAATAAATCCTTTCATAGAGTATGTCCTCCTCTGTCTTTTCTAGTAATTCCCCTTGAAATAAAAATTTTTCATGAGAATATTATCGATCTGTACCTTTTTTTTTACTCTACGCTCCTGGTATATCCCCTAACTCCCGCCCTTCATCTATCCTTCGATCTCTATTTAAAAAAAAATCATATTCCTCTTATACATCTCTCCGTCTTTATCATTCGATCTTTCTATGTTATGCCTCCTATATCTCGCCCCCCCCCCCCCCAACCCGGTGCTTGTGTCCCCCCCCTCAGGGCATGAACCGGGAGCAGGTCCGCTGGAAGAAGTGTGTGGAGTTTGTCAACGATCGGGTCGGCATGGCCGTCGGCGCAATGTTCGTCAAGAACAACTTCAAGAAGGAGAGCCGGGACACGGTATGTACTGAGGCTTCTCTCTTTCTTTCTTTCTCTCTCTCTATTCTCTCTCTCGCTCTCTCTCTTTCTCTCTCTCTCTCTCTCTCTCTCTCTCTCTCTCTCTCTCTCTCTCTCTCTCTCTCTCTCTCTCTCTCTCTCTCTCTCTCTCTCTCTCTCTCTCTCTCTCTCTCTCTCTCTCTCTCTCTCTCTCTCTCTCTCTCTCTCTCTCTCTCTCTCTCTCTTTCTAGCTCTCTCTTACTTTGTCAGTGTGTCTTTTTTCTATCTTTTGGTTTCTTGTCGACTTTTTGGTTTTCAATACTGATTAACAATCTGTCACTCTATTTCTCTCTCTCACTCTCTCTCTCTCATGCTCTCTCTCTTTCTCTCTCTCTCTCTCTCTCTCTCTCTCTCTCTCTCTCTCTCTCTTACTCTGCGTGTGTTTTTCATTCTCCCTCTTTTTTTTCTTGTCTTCCACGTTTCCTCTACCGTTTTTCCCAACTATAATATCCCGTAGATTTCTTTTTTACCATTAATTTGGCGGTTTTATAATTATGAAAGTCAAAATGAGAACCAAACTTTATTTTATTCAAATAAAAGGAAACACTTTATGTTAGTGACATTTTTTTTTGATCATTGTTGTCTGTAGTGCTGTAGTGAGAGTGCAATTTTTGTTGTTGAAATTTTCAAATTCAAACTAGAATGATAGGTAATGTTTATGTTTCTGTTTGACTTGGCGTGTAAAGGAAGTATGACATTATGCAACTGAGATTAGGATACATGGACTTTGGACTGGTAGGTTGAGTTAAGTTGGTTGCTTAACGTCCAACGTTAGAATTATGTAAGCTATACTGTGGATGGAATCCACGACTGACGTCTGGCAGTTTTTTGTTCAACCACTCACGAGACAGAGCGGATATATCTGGACTCCTGTCTCAGCCGGTCCCTTTGTAGTGTACTGACACTGACCCAACCAGTAACCATCCTGGGCAGCCTCACCTTCAACAATAAAAGAGTGAAGCATATACATAGTTTGTCTTTATTTCTTTTCTTAGTTCCGTGTGGTTGGGTTTTATATTTTTTATTGTTTACTCAAAGTCCGAAAACAAAACGAAAGTGGTTTTCGCATTATTATACGGAGTACTGTTATCGACTGCTACAATGTTTCTCCCAAAACCTTTCGCATATTGTTTGCTGTGAGGTGTGTTGTTGTTTTTTTAATTGTGTACGGCAAAAGGCAATAACAATGATGCTAAGATAAATAATTGTCTTTGTTTTTGTTTTTCTCTCATGATGTGCGCATTTGATATTTAAAAATACGCTTTTGTTAACATAATTATGTTTTCGACCAAGTTGTAAAATGTTTTCTCTCTAAGCAGGCATTAACATGCATCTGGTTTCTGTTTCCAGGCGTCGGAGATGATCCACGACATCAGGGAGGCGTTTAATGAACTCCTGGCAGAGAACGAATGGATGGACGATAAGACCAGGGCGTTTGCCAAGGAAAAGGTAGGCTTCTAACTTAATGCAGTGAGTCTGTTGTTGTGTATGCTTTTGTTTTGTTGTTGTTGTTGTTGCTGCTTTACTGTTGTTGTTGTTGTTGTTGCTGCTGCTGTTTTTGTTTCGGTTTTTCACGTGTCTGAACACCGCCTATTACTATCATTCTTAGTGTAGAAAAAAGTTGAGTGCGTTTTAGCAGCCGGTTTTTAACATGGATCTATCATCCTGTGTGGGGTCCAAAAGTAATAAAATGCGAAGAAATAAAATGAATGAGGATCTAAGACAGAGGAGTCAAGGAGAAAGAGGAGTGGGGGCTGAAAGATAAGGGAAGATAATATGAGTTAAATAATATGTGTTTGTCCCCCGTAGGGAACTTGGAACTGTAAGAGAAAATGGGAGAGGAAACCACCATCATACCGTAACGGGTAGGCGGATTAGAAGCATAAGATAATGTACAATTGATGCGCTACATTCTATAAGCATAAGGCTACTGATAACCTACAATTGATGCGTTATATTCTATATATATCTCTCTCTCAGGCCGACTCAATGGACGAAAGAATCGGCTACCCAGATTTCATCACTGATCCTGTACAGCTAAATGCTTTCTACGCTGGGGTAATGATTGTTAATGTCTTTGTTACTTGTGTTTTTAGAGGCTTTAAGTTTTTGGTTGTTATTAGACATTCTAGTGAGCCGTAAGTATTCACATTAATTGTTTGGTTATTTTTGTAAAGTTGTTTGTTGTATTTTTTTTCTTGTTTTTTTAGGGGGTGGGTGTTTTGGGAGGAGTGTTATGTTTTTTGGTTTTGTTTTGTTTTTCAAGCTAAACTATTTCCCTTGTTATTTTAAGTTAAAGAGTGCGTGTGCTTGCAGAGTCTAGCTCGTTGTTTTGTCTGTGTCGGTTTTCCAAAAATATCAGACCAAGTCATCAAGTAGACAAACAGAGGCATTAAAGCCAAAGAGACCTATATCGCCATGATATAGGGCACAGTTAGAACAGTGTGTATTGTGGCAATTCAGAGTGTGTGGGTTCAATAATTCGGAGTATTATTTTGTCTTCATTGTACAAATAGTTTAATTTAGTCTTAGCTACATCACTTTGTCTCTTATTATGCAAACAATGTTCATTTTGATAATTTCGGTGCCTTGGCCTGTGTAAATAAAATAGGCCTCGACTACAATAAGCCATGTAGATTTGATGTGGCGTTAAGAAACTCCTACCTGAAGTTTTGGTAAGATTAGCGATGACAGCATCAAAACGTTCTATCTAGACATGCGAATCATACAAAATAACTGTAGAGATTGGCACTCTGGTTATAAAACAAAAATAACATTAGGCGAATTGCCTAGTCATAAATATATTACTGTGCAAACTGTCAATGGCGTTTTTATGAAAAACGGAACAAGTGTAGATGGACCTTTTTAATGTTACCTCGCGAATATTGATTTGTCCACAGGTGACCTTTACAATTGACCAGTTTTTCGAGAACATTCTTCGCCTGAAGAAGTTCGACAGTAACCGGATGATGGCCAAGCTCCGTCAACCAATTGACCAGGACATGTGAGTTTCCTGCTTCAGGTTGGCTCCGAACCAGGGAACTCTCGATTGGGGGACTAACACTCTACCACTTGTCCTAGTCCACCCCTCGGCTGGCTTTGGAGGAGAAAGGATTGCTGCTAGTTTAACGTCTCATAGGTTCCCAATGGGGATTTCATTCGGCGATGAGTCCATATACCTATGTCTATCAATTTTACATGCTGCCCCACACAAACAGTGCGGGGATACCATCACTCCTATCACAACAAGTTACTGGCCACAGCATACTGACATCGACCAAAACAGTAGATGACGAAATCTGACAAAAAAAAGTTTTGATCGATCGTGTGTTTCGAACCAGAGAACTGTTTTGAAGACCAACGCTCTCGCACTTTTGCCAGTCTATTCTATTTTAACGGCTCTCATGTTCCTAATGCAGATGCCACACGGTGAGGAGTCTCGAGACTAATGTCTGACAAATGTACAGGCTGACTGGTACATAAAGACTGCAGAGATACCACGACTTTTGTCTCAGCCAGTCACATTATACATGTACTGACACCCATCTAACTTGGCATTTTAGGGGATCGATCGGGAATCGAACCGAAGGCATCATGATTAAAAGGCGCGCGCTCTATCTATCCATCCATCCATCCATCTATCTATTTATCTATCTACCTATATGTCTGTTTGCCTGTCTGTCTGTCTGTCTGTTTGTCTGTCTGTCTGTCTGTCTGTCTGTCTGTCTGTCTGTCTGTCTCTCTATCAATCTATTTATCAATCTATCTATCTATATATCTTTATATTGATCTATCTATAAGGTCTTTATTAACGGGCCCTCCTTCTCAAATTGTTTTATATGCTTTCCTCATGCTAGAGAAAAGAACTATCCATGCAAAAACTTATGACACGAAAAATATAACAGAGAGAGAGAGGGGAGGCCAGAGAAAAATTCGTTTTTCAGCTTAAGAGAGGGGCAAGTTCGGCTGGTTGTAAAAATTAGGCCTAGACATCTGGCTGTGCATTCTTTTAGGTGTGCAAAGAGGCAAATATGGATTTAGGGAACGATCGATCTGTGTTTTAGTGTGTGTGTGTGTGGGGGGGGGGGGGGGTGAGGGGTTTGTACTCTGAGATTACATTAAACCAATGTTGTTAATCGGCTTTACTGTAAACCATAACGATTCTGTTAATTTCCATCCGGTTTAAATGTGAATTACACCAGATTAATCAGGATTAAACAAGATTGTTCGTGTCTTAAGAAGTTGTTAATTTCAAATGTGATTCCTATCTGATCGATATTAGTACGCCATGATGTCAAAATATAATCTTTTATATCAATAAAAGACCGTCAAAAGTTTCTCTGCTTTGATCTCAAATTTTAAATTCTGAATGCGTCAATAATTTTTATGCTTTAAAATCAATAATTTATAGATCAAAATTATTTGATTTATTTTTTACAGTTCGAGTATGATTTAAACAGGTGAAATTTCTTTTTGTTGTTGTTTTGTTTACTGTTTTTTGTTTGTTTTTATTGAGTGAGTTTGATTCAAAGCAACTTGTTATATTATAGAGTACATAATTCAAAGTGTCTTCGATTTATTCAAAACCAAGGTTAGCACAATGCGTATCAGTGTGGGCGTTTAAAGAACTTTAATGTATCATTGTTGCTTTTTAATACTTGTATAACATTTCTCTCAGCAGAATCAGTTTTCTGTCAAGCTACTTCGACAATACCTTGACTCAAAAGGCAATAGCAAATAACGGGTATACATATGTTGTTTTTTTTTAATTTCAGTTGTATCTGGTTGCTTGGCCGTTTCCAAAACTGAATTTGTTATTAGCTGTTGTGTTTTTACATGGCTGTTGATTTTGTTGTTCCTCTTTTCCCTCAGGTGGGACCAAGAGCCAGTCACAGTCAATGCTTTCTACAACCCCAATACGAATGACATAGGTAAACATTGTCTCTCTACCTGACTGTCTGTTTGGCTGTCTGCCTATATACTCATTGTCTACTTAGTGCATGTCCTCAAACAGTAAAATATAGTTAACTAAGGTCCTAAGTACAACGTCGTAGTACGTTACGACTGGTCGTTAGCCTTGATATTTGCATGTTTTTACAATGGGTTGTACGTAAATACCACAACATTGTACTTACAGCTCGAAGACACACCCAAGCTACGACTGTTTCCCTGTGTATCAGATACTAACTGTGTTGTTGTTTCGTTTGTTTGATTGTTTGATTGCTGTGTTTTGTTTTTAAGAAACAAACAACTGAATAAGACAAATAACTGTTTGTAGGCGTGTATTTGGATTTGTTTCCCTTTATTTGTTATGTATTATGTAGAGTTAAATGTACAAAAAAGTAAGAAAAGTGATGTTATTGTAGGAAATTGTTCTGCTTCCCCAGTGCTGCCCGCAGGAATCCTGCAGCCTCTGTTCTACAGTGCCAGTTTTCCAAAGTAAGTACAGGACTCGGTACCGACACACTGGGCACGTTCTTTTTCTAGAAAGCAAACTTAAATTGTGTGTGTGAGTGTGTGTGTGTGTGTGTGGGGGGGTGTTTGTTTTGGGGGAGTTTTTTGTTTGTTTGTTTATTTGTTGTTTTGGGGTTTTTTTTGTTTGTTTTTTGTTTATTTTTATTTGGGGGGGTAGTTTTGTTTTTTGGGTGAGGCGAACTGATGCAAGCGGTGAAGAGAGCGTTGGTTTCCCAATCAGCAGATAGCTGGTTCGAAGCCACCATTATTTGTAAGGAGGAAACCGGATTCTATACATGTCTTAAATGTGACGGTCTTACACTGTATAACAATGTAATTTTTTAACGTGCGAGCCATAGTTTCCTTAGGAGTCCAGGTATTCTCACACTGTATATGTGTGTAAGCACGTAAAATTGTTTTGGGACCCGTCAACAATAAATAGCCTATAAATTATACTGCTTACGTTGGGCGTTAAGCACCCATTTCAAATCGTTTCCATGGGGACATGGGTACTGGTCGAGATTCGAACCCCAAACCTCTTTCTCGCAAATCCAGACCATTAACAGACTGAGCAATCGAACAATGGACAATGTGTATCAAACTGAAAGAGATACGCTATGTATAAGATATAAGTGTTGCGCCTGATGAACTGTCCATAGTGAAACAAAAGTTAGCCAAAGCGTTAATTTTTTGTATCAGGAAAATGTATTTTTTTCTTATTTACTGACCACACTGAACCATATGTGTGCCTTCCAATTCATTCCAGGTCACTCAACTATGGAGGCATAGGCGTCGTCATCGGCCACGAGATAACTCACGGGTTTGATGATAAAGGTTCGTGCAGTAGATCTCACTTGTCCATCTTCAAACTTCATTTTGTCCTTTTTTTCTGAGTGTAGAGAGTCATGAGCATTGCCTATCAATGTAGATTTCACTGCTCCAATCTCGTTCTCTCTCTCTTTGTCTTTCTCTCTCTCTCTCTATCTCTCTCTTTCTCCCTTTCCCAATTTATCTACCTGTTTCTGTCTTCCTTTCTCTGCCTCCTCTCACTATATGTCTCTTCACCCAAACTATCTCCTCCCTTCCCTATTTTCTCTCTTCCCATTTCTTTTTGAATCATTCGCGCTCTTCATAACCCCATTTCTGTGCTTCAACTCCTTCTCACTAACGTCCACCCTCCCCCTCCTCTCCTTTCCATCTCCCCTTCACCCCTCTCTGTCTCTCTCTTTCCCTCCTCATCTGCTACTGAATCACTGTCCCGTGTGGTCCCTTGCCTCACCCCACGCCCCTTCTAAGTTCTATGCCTCTCATCTCCTACCTCTCTACCTCTATATATCCTCTGCCCCACGTTGAAAAGGTCGCCAGTACGACAAGGACGGCAACATCAAGCAGTGGTGGGATGACCACACCAGCCAGGCCTTCAACAACAGGTCGCAGTGCATGATCGACCAGTACTCAAACTTCAAGCTGGAGCAGATAGACCAGTTTGTGAGTACATGGAGTCTACCAGCAACAGATATTAATGGGGCTTAGGTTGAAAACTGGACATGGTTCTGTAAGCTTAAGGTCCCTCACCCCCCTCGACTGGTGGTTAAATTTGTGCTATAAGTATGATATTATCTTATCATTTTTATTTATATTATTACAGAATACAGAATACAAAATACAGAAATCTTTATTCATCCCCCAAGGGAAATTAAAAATACATTCGTTTAATACCACAGATGAATTAAAAAGTTTAAAACAGTTTAAAAAGGTAGAATTTCGACATAAATATTAATAATATTGTACATAATACATGTATATGAATGATAATATCACAATATCACATTAAAATTATTATTATTATTATTTTTTACTATTATTATTTTGTTGTTTTTGAATCCTAATTCGTCTATATTATTTTTCCAAAAACTATGTATAGAAAAATTAGTCATGTTCTCTGTGATGCTTTTTTCTGAACATAAAGTACTTTATTAGGAACCTTATATTTCAATATTATGTGTACAAGTAAAATGGTTCATCCTTGTTAAAGCTAAGCTTAGATCCTGTTACTGCCTGTTTGAGTTAAGTTAGCTACAACTACTTAATGTTAAATACGTCAAATAAATCAGTTGTTTCTTTAAATACCTTTGTCACTGTTTTTGTTTCCTTTGTCAGATGAATGGTAGGATGACACAGGGAGAAAACATTGCAGACAACGGAGGATTAAAACAAGCTTACAGGGTATGCAGTTCTACTGCACATGTGGTTTCTATAGATTTCATCTCAAAACTTTGATTCAACATAAATGCTGTTCAAAATATATGCTTTTCTTTATTTCTGGAAAAAATGAAGATATGTGATTTGTCATAAAGCTATCGCCTCAGCTCTAATCAACTGGAAGGTCTGAATAGTTTGCTGTGAGGTGGATTGGACATTTAACATCCTTGTTTGTCCACTTTAAACGTTGACTTAGATGATTAACATTAAATGGAATCCTTGTGGGTGCAAATAATTAGCTTAGTATAGCTCTGCACAAAGGCATGTATCAGTCCTAATAAAAAATGTGTTGAATATGCAAAAAAATTTTACTGCAACAAAGCTAAAGAACCAAACAAAAAACTTAAAAATAATAGTTAAGTTGCATGTGCGCTGTTCCACATAGGGCCAGTAATTATCACCATAACAATAAACATTACTATTGAATGTAACATGTTCACTTTTGTTATTTATTTCAGGCATACAGCAAATGGGTTGAGAAAAATGGCGAAGAGCAAGATTTGCCTGGTATAGGCCTTAACCACAAGCAGCTCTTCTTTCTCAACTATGCCCAGGTACGAAGCACCAACAGCCCTCCCTTTCTTCTTCTACATTGTAATATTGAATTTTAAAATGTAGTGGTACCTTTTTATTCTTCTGTTTGAGTTTAATAATGATCTGGTGTCACTAAATTGACATTCCTGTTGTTGTTAGTTTTTTTCCCCATTAATGAAGATCTAGTGTGGCTAAGTTAGCATTCCTGTTTATTTGTTTTGTTTTCCTTCCGATTGATGAAGATCTTTTGAGGCTAAATTGACATTCCTTTTGCTTTGTTTTTTTTCTACATGTTAATGAAGATCTGGTGTGGCAAGATGCGGGACGAGGAGGCGTTGCGGAAGATCCGTATCTCTGCGCACAGTCTGGGTCCTATTCGTGTGTTTGGTCCGCTCTCCAATTCAAAAGAGTTCTCCGAAGCCTACAGTTGTCCTCTTGGCTCCCGCATGAATCCTCATCACAAGTGCTCGGTGTGGTGATCTTCTCTTTGCCTTTCTGCCAGCGGTCAGAAGTTTGATGGGTCTCAAGTTGAGATACGCGTTGAGTTGGTTGTCCAATGCCCTACGTCAGCAGCAAGGCTATCATTAGTTCTTGTTATGGGTCTCAAGGCTCCGCAGCCAGATGGGCGAAGATTGGGTTGATCGGAGGCCTATCCTACTTAGGACCTTTTTTCAATCCTAAAGAATAAAATGAACAATTATATCAATAGCTATTCTCCTTAAGGCGTTTTTTAAACTCTGGTATGTACAGTATAAGTATGCGAAGAATTGATTCATGATAACTTAGACTGTTGTCTCAAAGAAAATATGCCTATCTAATGGTATAACACAAGATGTGTGATATGATTGGATTGATAATATACAATCTTATAGCCCGATGACTCCAGTAATTTGTTGTCGTTTCCACTTGATTATTAAATAAAAAGTCATTATCTGCCCATATTTTATGTTGCTCATACAATAAAGAATTTGATTGTTAATGTTGTTTTCTTGTTAATTTAAGATTAAAAGTAAATAAAAATTGCACAAATATTAATGTTATTGAAAAAAGTACACTTTTTTTCCGTATTCACATTTTATATGATTAGAAACAGGTCCAACCAACTTCCTCTGGAATTGGGCGGTATTTGGCACAGATTACCATTTTAGAACAAAGTTTGGTTGTTTTTTTTTCTTAATTTTTTATTATTCTAAAAGGATTTAAGCCACCAGTATTTTTTATTTGAAATTGTACTAAACCGTTTGTATATGATTGTATTTTAACAAGAAATTACTACTTGATTTTTGCATCCAGAACTCATTTTTTACCAACAGCTCCATATGGCTCCAGAGGAAGCTTTCCATTGTTTAAGTCATCATTACCATTACTTAACGTACAAAATAATAACATTGTAATTACCATAATTTTGCACTTAAGAGTACATGTTATTGAGCTAAAGGAAAATACGTTATCTTTGTAATCTTGCCTCACCCAAGTAATTTGGACGTTTTTGAAGTTGTTTCTTTTTATTTTCAATGACTGTAGGTATTAAATAGTCATTTCAAAAAAAAAAATTTGGGAAAATCAATAACGGTGTCTTTTTAAAAACATATTTTTGCCGATGGTATGATAAAGAACAATCAAGTAAATTTAGCAAGCACTACACTGGAATAGTGTTCACCCGATGGTTTAACAGATTATTAACAAATGCATATATTTATGTATGGTTTTGTTGCTTTTTTTTTAATTTTTTTTTCTTAGAGTTTTTTAAAAACTTCTCCAGTAGAGTGCTAAATACAATAATGTTTAAATTTTGAACATACTTTAATTTTATCCTACAAGAAATAAGTTTACTCCAGTGCTATGTATAATTAATGGTGGTTATAGGTAAAGTATACATTTTACCTGTGAATCATTACAAAGTTATTACTGTATTGTAATTTAAATCTTTTCATGTGAAGTTCAAGTTTTAGTATAATATTTATATTGATGACATTTCTTCCCATTACGATTAATGGGGTTGTTTTGTTTTTATTTTTATGTAGGCTAGATGACAATATTTTAAAGATTTTCCTACAACTTTTTTGTCACAATACTTGTATCATGATATTGAAGGATACCAAAATCTTAAACTTTTACAGGTTTGAGTGAGGATAATAACACTGTCTATAATTTTTTTAAATATTTTCTAGAGAGCGACTTCGAACACAAAATTAGCCATCTCTCTTCTGAAAAATCTGTAGAGAGCATAAAGCTTTGAAGAAATGTAAAGGCTTAATTGTGTATACATAAGATTAAGTATTTCTTTAAAATTTCTTATATGTAATACATAAATCAATTCTTTATTGAATCCCAAGTTCATTCTACTATTTTTTCTGAGCAGCGCAACATTTTTTTTCTAGCATTTCCACTAAGAACATAATATTAATTATGGACAGTATATGATCTTGTTATAATTTTTTGTAAAATGTACATACTGTGAGTAAAGTTTAAATATTAACTATTTTGTGCTGTTTGTTTTGTATTTTTGTACCTTTAACTTATTTTTTCTTAATGTTTATTATGTGGCAATTCTAAATTATTGTCCTTATGATAATTAAATTTCAATTAAAGTGTTACATATGACTTTCTTTTATCCTCATTTATCAATGTAACTTGATTGTATTAACAATAACATGTATTTACATTATTTTACTGGTCGTTGTATTTTCTACAAAAAGACAGTTACACTTACAGACTGAATGAGCATGCAATTTCCTCTCCTTTGCTAAATGTAAGAGTAGTGCCACACTAGGACCACACAGTCAGCCGACAGTTGAGCCATTTTTGTATCGTTAGACTGAGACTCAGGTTTACGAACACTCGTTCACTGAGTGTTTGTAAACCTACGTACCAGAACACGAGGACAAAACTGTTGGACAACTTTCATTTGTTGTGTAGTCTAGATTAGAATCTGTGTAATAAATACAAGCATCTCAGACATTTTCCACAGAAACTTTATGAATGCTACAGAATGAGGGAAGGTGATTTTCTTCATTTGCTAGGGATTGTTGAGCCTCTAATATCCTTGGCAGATTTATTGTCCACGTCATATATTGCAAAACTGACTAAACAGTGAGCAGACTGTTTTGGCCTGTGGTACTACGTCTCGCCAAATAGAATTTTTTTCAACAGAAAAATAATATTCTTCCAAGTCAATAAAAAAAAAAATAGTTGAATGACTTAGCTCCCATGATAAAAACCTTTTATTTCCCCCTTATCGTCCCTTATTAAAGTAGACTCATGAACAATAAATAAAAAGTATCTCTGTATGAAAATTGATTAAGATGAGTTGTATACAAATTGATAGCTTCAAACCAAAGAGATAAGCGGGTAGATTTTATGTTAAGCAAGCTTGGTGTTTGCCTGGGCTACTCAGATATTGCCAAGCTATATTGCTTCTTTTTATATCTTTAAAGGAATTATTTTAAAAAGGTAGGATTTAAAGCATGAACATGTGCTAGCTACTACTTAGAAGTAGACAGAAATTTGCTCATATATCTCTCTGAAGGATTTAATCCTTTTTGAAAAGGTGTCATCGGCAATATTGTTTTCTTCAGGATTGTAATCAGTATGTCTATTTATCATAATTATACTCAGTTGTTTTTTTCTCTACAGTACAATAAAGACTCGGAAATATGTGCATTCACATAATAGATCCTGTTTAGATGGTTATTGTGAAGGAATGAAGATTATATTAAAATGACTTAGTAACGACCAAACTTGATTTTGTGGTTGTTTTTTTTTTCTTTCTTTTGTTTTTTTTAGCCTCTTAGAAAAGAAAGAAAATGGTCTTGCAGAATTTCTGATTCAATTCTTGTTTTGATATTACACACTACTGAATCCAGTGCAGTTAAATTTCTCATTCACAAAACATACACTGATGTTTGTATTTTCATTCCCTGAACAGATGGAATAAAGGATTGGTTGTTTCCCAAAAAAGAAAAAAAAAAGTCTCATTAAACCTAAAGACCTGTACGTTTTTATGCTTCTGTATTTGTCATGAATGGCAATCATGCAAAGTACACAGTATTTCCAAGTGTTATAAGATTTTTGTTGTTTCTATTTCCCCGTAAATTTTCACTAGAACTCTTGATATGATTTGCTGATTCGTAACCAAACCAAAAAAAAATTCAGTAAAAATCTTGAAGCAAAACTGTCATTTAACACTTGTCCTAAAACCAATCAAAACCAATTCATTAGCTTTTTGTCACATTTTTCAAATTGGCTTTTTGTCCAAGTAAAAAAGACTGTCGAATTGAAGGTAACAGACAATTTCCTATTTATAACAAAAATCCACTTTGAACATTGCATTTATGTGAAGGCCACAGGGTAGGCTATTGCTGAATATCGAATATATCCGTAACTTTACATACATGTTCAGATAAAATACAATGGTTTGGCCATTTCTTGGTGTGTAGGGTAGTTAAAGACCTGTTGCACACGTAGCCAACAACTATTTCAAAGTTAGGCATAACCAATAAACGCTTTTGATTGTGAGCGATCAAGTGCGAACAGCTTCTCAGGTCAAGTTGAGATATGACAAACAGTTTTTTGAACGATCGTGGGTTTTGCAACCGGGACCTCCTGATAGGGAGATCAACGCTCTATTACTTGTTCTCATTTTAAAGAAATCTGCAAAGCTGGCCTTGAAACTATGGCTCTCATCTGCCCCTATCTTAAGCTTTCTAACTTAATAAATAAATACAATGCACATTAGATGCACCATACTCAGCATCAGTGTTGGCTGTTTATACGTGCATTGTATAGTGATGGTTGCAAAATCAAATGTTACATTTTTTCAATGAAGTGTTTTAACAAATAATTTATTTTAAGTCAAAGATATGCTTGCAACAGAAAAAAATATTACTTTAATAATAACATAATATTTGTAAATTGTTAGATATCATAAAAGTGTCATTCAAGACATTGATAAAGTTATAGTTTCTTTATTCAATTAAAGCAGCTTAACATTTGCATACAGTAAATTGGTTTTGATGAAGGATTTAAATAAACCCTCATATCATTTATGTAACAAAGCATAGCATGAAAAGGTAATTATTTAAAAACAAAGGCATGTGATAATTATGAATCAGATTATGTACAGAAGGTCTCATAGAATAGAGAAATTGAACCCAAAAAATTAAATGCAATAACTAATTTCAAGGTAAAACATAAGATTTTTTTTTCCGCACTGTCACAGAGACACAGTACGGATATTACTAATATTACTACTACTACTTCCAAGACCTCTCACACATTATCATATTGTACTGACACCAATTCAGCCACTAAGGGGATTTGATTGGGATCTTAATAATATAAGATGCACACTCTACCGTTGAGCCGCCTCGTCCCCTAAACAGCTTTGCTAATGGTAGAATTCTTCAAAAGGAAAGTAGAAAGGTAACCTCTCTAAATCTTATTATTGCTTAACATTTGACGTTGCCCTAGTTTTATTGCATGATATAAGTTATCTTTAAGGTAAACACAATTTAGTACAACACTATTTCTTCAACTCTAAATCAGTTTCAATATTTATAATTAGATTCTGAAATACTTAACCTTTTCCTATTAGTCCGATCACCGGTTAAGCACTTGTGCCAGCGCATCATGATTGTGCTGTGCATCCCAAATTTAGTTAATATTTTAAAAAATTTCAAAAATATACACCAACTAGTTTGCAACATAAGGGGTGTAAAAATAATTTTTAAGTGTAAAAGAATTAATCCAAAAAATTATACTGTCAAGAGATAAACACATCAACGAAACATGTTCACTGCTGTAAATGGTTCTTTTGAAATCAACCACTTTTAGTCAAACTACAAGATGGCCACAAGGGGAATTAATTAACACAGTCATAACAGTAAAATACTGGTACATGTACTTGAACTAATTCTTTCTGTCTTTGCCACGTTTCTGGCCCGGTGTAGATGGTCCAAAGCTGACCAGTTTGTTGCTGTTGGCACCAGACAGTCTTGGCTTTTTGGCCTGCAGTTAAAAAAAAACCAAAAAACAAGGAATGATCTGGTGAGAAATGAAATTTACTCTTGGGTTTCAAAAGAAAAAAATGTACGAGTGAGAGAGTGAGAGAGAGAGAGAGACAGAGAGACAGAGAGAGAAAGAGGGAAGATAGAGAGAGGGAGAGAGACAGAGATGGAGAGACACACACACTCAAAGACAGAGAGACAGACAGACAGACAGACAGAGATAGAGAAAGACACAGTGAGTCGAAGAGGGAGAGGGAGATAGAGAGAGAGAGAGAGAGAGAGAGAGAGAGAGAGAGAGAGAGATACAGAGAGAGAGATGAGAGACAGACAGACAGAGACAGAGAGAGAGACAGAGACAGACTAAAAAAAAAGAAATGATTTGGTGACAAGACCAATTTACTCTGGGGTTTCAAAAGAAAAAATGTGTGTGAGAGAGAGTGAGAGAGAGAGAGAACTTCGTAATTCAAATTGCTTAGAATTGGATTACAATTTTGAATTAAGAAGGCTGGGTTTACAGAAGAGGGACATACCTGAACCGCAGAACTTTTTAAAAACTATAGACAGTTGTTTGCTTTATTTTTAAAAATGTATTTTTGGCAGTTTCCTTTTGCTTTTTTGCTATAACAAACTTCTCCCAACTCAACTCTTTTGAAAGCTTGCCTTATTCAGCAATAAGCATTGAATATTCCTTGACAGAAATAAATACTAACCATACTATGCCTTTTGAAGTTTCCACTATACATTTATTCTCATAATTACAATCACAGCAATGTTAATATCTGCAATGAAACAAAACGTTGAAATCTATTTTTTTCCTCCAAAATTATTTTACTTGGGCATAGTGTACTGAAAAACATTGCTCAAATATCTGTGAAATATAAAGGTATTCATAGGACTTAATGCCAGTTGAAACACTTGAATTTCACAGAGGAGATAAGTTTTGAGACTTTGTATTTTAATATTAACCAAACAATCCCTTCACAATAACATGCTTGTTTCAAAAAGATAATAAGATCAAATATTAGCAAAAGTTACCTTATTTTTGTCTTTGCCTGTCCGAGATGGTAGGGAAGGGTTGTAGATATCAGTCTTTTTCTTTTCCTTTTTCTCTGGGGAAAGTAGATAAGCATGTTTCATTTTTTTTTTTTAAATCACACTCCTCTCCACATGCATTGGGAGTCAGCAAGTTGGCTATACAAATTAACTTCTATATCCCTGGGGTAAAACACAGATTCCCGGTGCAAGGGGTCTGTGGTTTGTGCCCTGCTCTGGCGATTTCTCCCCTACTGGTTGGGTTGGTGACAGTTTAATGGTATCCCCGCACTGCCTGTGTGTGGCAGCACATACACTTGTCAGACATTAGTTGTGGGGTATGTCCACAATATAGCATATATAGTGCTGACTTCGGTCGCTAAGTAACAACAATTACCGTACCTTACCTTCGGAAGAGAAAAAGTCCTAATTTGTTTGCACAATCTTCAAAATTTGTCTAGTATGAGGATTTTTCACTACATAGCTCATTTCAACTAATTTAAACACTTTTTAAAAGGGAGTTGGTGGAAATACAAATTAAACTCCCTTTTGCATAATTACTTTGTGGTGTGCCTAAACAAATATTACAACTTGAAAAAATTATGAACGGTGAGAAAAGAATTGTACATACTTTTCTCAAACGCCTTGCCGGCTGCAGAGTAATCAAATTCCGAAAAGTTCTTCTCCACATCCTCTATCGTTAACTTTTTATTTTTCTTTCCTTTCTTCTTTTTGTCTCTGATGTTTGGAATTTGGACATCCGGTGGAGCTGAGACTAGTATGTCTGATTTTTCGGTGGTGCTGATCGCAGAGGTTGAGGATGATGATAAGGAGGAGGAATTGTTGCTGTCCTTATGTCCCAAAGCACTAGCCCCTGCTGAAGGTGTCTCCGATTCCTCATTGTCTATTTCCTTTTGTTTCTTGTGCTTTTCCTTCAAAGCTTTTCTCTTCTTCTTTTTCTTGATATTCACCTGAGAGAAAGCAATTATTTGAATTATTTGCGGATATAAACTATTTTTTTATTTTTGCATTGAGGAATAGTATTTAATCCTGTTCTCTAATTGACATCAGGTAAGACATTTAAGCGTTCTTATCCTCACCATCAAACAGGTTTGGATTTAAAAATGGGGAATTAAAAAATAACAATCTTTGACACCTCAAAATATCTTTCGTTTTCTTCCCATCCGTGGTGTTAGGATAAAAAATGGGGAATGAAAAAAAAAAATTATAAAAAAAAAACAATCTTTGGGCACCTTGAAATATCTTTCCTTATCTTTCCAACAAATGGGAAATTTAAAAAAAAACAAAAAACTTTTGACATGATACCTCCCAATATCTTTCCTTATTTTTTTACTTGTGGTTGGTTTTTAATTTTTTTTCCAGAATCTCAGGCTTGATTGCCTTAAGGACATATTTTAAAATCATTTTAAAGCTAACCTCAAATTGAGCTTAAACAATTACCAAGATAACTGAAATCTTATATTAAAATTTTTTTTTATTACTTACAATAATTAGTTAACATAATTGCCTACTGTTTACCCTTCACATGGAAAATAATGTAAATTTATACAGGTAAAATGCTCCGTGCTAGCATGTAAAATTATCAGACATTTGTTTTAGGGCATGCCCACAATAAAGACTATTTAGTGTTGAAGTTGGTCACTAGGTAACAAACTAACCTCTTCCCTCAGAGACTTTATCTTCCGCTCCACAGAATCCTCCAGCTGGCTGCCAGTCGCGCCCTGAGGCACCTTGAACAGGCTCGGTGTAGCAGGGGCTTTGGGGACTGCGAAGATGCTGCCTCCAGAGGGTGATGTTGATGAAAATGGGTCTGCTAAAACCTTGGATCGTTTAGAAGGTGGAACTGGGGATCACATACAAAAATAGTTTTTTTTTTTTTCAAAGTTAGTGCAAAAAGATTGACGTTGCAGTAAAACTTGGGTAGTGCACATCAGTATATATATATACGGATATATTAATTAATATAAATAAAATTTAAAAAATAAATAAATAAATAAAAAAAGATACCATAAAAAATACAAAATTTAAAGCGTGCAAAACAAAAACATTAAATAAAAAAACAGTGATAAAAACATCCATTGGAAGACGTCTGAATTTTCTTGATTTTTTTTACATTTAACATTCTATGAACTTTAACCTTTTCAAGACGTGCTATTTTAAAGCCTATAATTCCCCTGTGGCATGGTAACTAAAATAAAGAATGATAGTTATGGTAAGATATTACAAGATTTCTTCCCTTTGACCTCTCTCATTGGTGAGGGAGAAAAATTAAAAAGTTTGACCCTTGGCAGTCTTGTGCTGCATCTCTGATGGGAAGGAAGTTCAGTTGACGCTGGACTGTCTAGTGCCGCGTCAACAAGTGCTGAGCTGATCGACGCAAGACTGCCAAGTTTAGTAATGCACATTATTATGCTTAGATTCAGTGATGGAATTCATTCTACACTGTCGCTCCAAGCACCATAACAAACATTTTTCTTTCAATTACCTTTTTACAATATTGAAATAAAACAAACAAACAAAAAAAAAGCTAATGAGAAAATACTTAATCTTTTTATGAGATTTTTAAGAAATAAAAAAAAAAAAAAAAAACTCACCATATGAAGGTTCAAAGCTATCAAGATCAACAGGGTTTCTTTCAGCTTTTCTCTTCTTCGCATCGGTGGATGCGGCTGAGCTCACACTTGCCTCGCTGGAAACTTTCACCACATTAGAAGCCTTCAAAACCCACATATCTGAAGACTGGGGCTGTAACAAAATAAAAACATAATCTGATATATTTTGAAAAGTTAAACAGAAACTCCAGATTTTCATGTCAAATGCATTTTAAAATGATTGCATAATTTGAATATGCAGGCACACACAATTTGCACATACACAAAGTACCTATTAGGTGATTAGTATTTCCTTGATCACATTCATGTTAAACAAACAACTTGGTTTAATTAGATTTCAAAGATCAAGTGAAAGATTTTTCCAACCAGTAAATTTGCTATAGAATAGATTAACCCTTTCACCTGCACATAACCGATATACCGGCGATCTCAAAACATGCCCAAAACGTAAATATTGTCGGTATACTAGCATTTGCTAAAAGGGCCACAACAAACTGTTTTCTAGTTATCTACTGTCCCAGATGGTGATACTGAAAGTAGAAGTAAACTAGACATGTCTAGGGGCTGACAACATCAATTCAAGGCGATATTTAAGTCTACTTTTGCGATATGTGCCGATGTAATGTTGTCTAAAGGGTCGCACCAAGAGACGCAAATAACGTAATATTGACAAATCTAATGAAATATCCTTCAGAATGAATAACTTGAACTATCGAGGTTTAGGGGAATTAATATCGAAAGCAAAACGACTTCAGCGGGCACATGTACTTCCATTTTAAAACGAAAGAAGTTCTTGTACTGTAATAGCAGATCGGAAATCGAAACTGCAGGATCAAGAAAACGGTACTTCCGTTTTGAAAGGGAAAGTTGCGTCGCCACATTTTCGCAATTTTTTTCAGGACAGTCCGAGGTCGCGCCAAGGCTGCGGATAATATCCGGGGAAAATCGCAGATCTGCGGAAAACTGATCCCTGTTCACTACCGCTGCTTCTAGTGACTTAGAACATACATGATGTCTCAGCCAAGTGTTGTGACAGTGATATGTCATGAGCCCCTTATGGCAGTGGAAATGAAGAAGATTATGCAAGTCCTAGTGGTGAACTAATAGAAATTAAATGACAGAAGAAAATGGATACTTTTAAGTAGGCAACTGTGTTAAAAAATGAGATCAAACAAATTTTAGGGGCAACCACTAACTGTGGGGGGCTGCAGGTGAAAGGGTTAAAGGTGGTTGATCGAATCGTCACCCTTGTAAACTGAAATTATTAAGCTGAGACACCAACCGCTCTGCCACTAAGCATTTCGCCTCAACACAGACCTTCTCTAGGCTTAATCGTCTTATCTCGTCTATATTCTTACTCAGCCCAGGCACTTCTCTCTAAATCCATAATCCACAAACTTTTTTAAGGCAACGATTGCACACTAATTTAATTTATTCTTCAGAAAACCTTTGCATCATCCAAGTAAACAGCAATCCCTATTAATACGAAAGTGAAAAGAAATCTGTCTCACAACTGAAAAGATTTATAAATCCATTGCTCTGGAGTGCATTTATTGACTATAAGTAATACAACTAAAACCCCATTTTCATCTATAACAGTTAACAGTGTATGCGGAAAAAAAAGAAAAAAGGTAGGCATTTTAGTTCAACAATTAAAAAGTGTAAAAAAAAACCAAAAAACTCACCTGTATGATGGAGGCACTCTCTCTCAGATTACTCGGCATAAACTGAAAAAAGAAAAAGTAATGTTTCTAAATCTTAACCTTTTCAGGAAATGCTACCCCAATTTTTTTTATTCCCTATGAGCGCACCATATCTATATGAATGGCTGTAAAATAATCATGTCCTGAGGCAAAAATTTTAACACTGAAAAGAAAAAATCTCAAATTTAAAATATATAAGTACATTACTGATCCTAGTGCTGGACGTAACATTTTTTTTGCTTATCAATATTTTATACATCGCTTTAAAATGTTGAAAAATTATCCAATTCTTATATAAAACAAGATAGACAAACCTTTGCAAAAGGATTGGAAAAGCTTCCCTTAACTCTTTCAGCCAGTCTTTTGGCTGTAGATGTAGTAGGGATCTGAAAAAGAGGAAAAGAAATACCTTTGAAGCAAAATTGGGTGAACATTTAGCCTATAACTTGCAGTTACAGAAGTTTGGTTTGAAAAAAAAAAATTGTCGTTGCAATCAAATTCTTTCTCGCTCTGACCCCTAGCACACAAATTATAGGGAATACAATTTTCTCCTGTGCCAATTGATCATGTTTACCCTCAAGAAGATCTTTTAAGCAAAACTACCATTCATGATAAAAAAAAAATGCCATGCTTAGAAAAATAGTATTGAAAGAACAAATAGTCTGTACTTCACAGTTTATAACATTATTATCAAAAGCAATGGAAACTTACTAGTACATTAATAATCCACAAATTCGAACAACTATTGAAGTGAAAGCTTTAAAAAAAGAACAGAAATGAAATAAGTAATAACCACCTGATGATCCTTCCATTCATACGCTGTGATGCTCGGGGTAGTTTTAAGAGTTATGCTCGAGGCGGCTTCAGGTGCTGTCTTCCCAAACATGCTCCCAGTATTTGATACAAGAGCGTCTTCTGCCAAGGGAAGTATTGGTAAAAGATATTAACCAAGGTTCATCTTTAAAATTTGCAAAACTTAATGGAGGATGTGATACAGTTCAGGCTGCCGGTGATATGCTAACCTCTTGGATTGACAGGCGGCTGTATGTGGAGGTGTAGCCATATGATACTACTACTATCTTAATAAAGGGTCAGATTTTTTCTTTTGTTTTTCTTAAATAATTAGGTCTTTTTAAAACTTTTGAACATTTTGTTTAGTTTGGTAATGTTTCACATCAGCTATTATACATATCCGCAGTAAAATTTGAAATATTAATTGGGGCATTAACAAAAGTTCTTCTAAATAAGGTTACTTTTTGCAATTAACATGTGTTGTTGAAAAGCCTCTGGTCTGCAGCCTGCAGCTCACCTGGCTTTGTTCGTTGTTTAACATCCACGTTCAGCTCCATACAAGCTATACTGAGAATGGACCCCAAGACTTACATCTAACAATTTTAGGTGTTACAACACAGGGACCTTGCAGGGATACCATGACTTTTGTCTCAGCTGGTCATATTATACAATGTCATGTACTGACATCGACCAAAACAGAAAGGGGTGAAACTAGTCAAATAAATGTTTGATCAGTCAGATTGGGAGACAATGCTTTACGCATCTCACCTGGCATAGCCTGCTCCAGGTGGTCCAGACTCTGGTCCATGTGCGACATGTCGTGTGGGCAGGTGAGCAGGCTGTTCACGTCGTACTTGGGATGGTGATCGTTGGACGGCTGCACTACTGGCCGTTTCTCCACCTGAGCAGTAAACACAATCACAGAATCAGTCTCAAGCAATTACAAAACATGTTTTGTGTGTTCCTTTCATATTATTCTTACACTATTCACACATCTAAACACAAGCACTGAATCAGTCTCAGGCAAAGACATAATATGCTTTGTGTGAACAGTACAGAATAATAATAAAAGAAACCACAAATGCAAAGAGTGTTCACACACCACAAAAATAACAATATGAACAACTTTGTTATAAAATCATTAAATTAACAGTTACATAAATAATAATGATGATAATAATAGTAATAATAATAATAATAATAATAATAATAATAATAATAATAATAAATAGTAATAGTAACATTGGTGAGAAGAAAAAGAAGGGAAAAAAAGAAGAAAGAACAATGAGAACATGAACAACAAAAAAAACCTATTGTCGATTATACCTTGGGGGTAATTTTGTGGCCCCATTTGTGTTTTAAACTCTTACCCACTATAACAAAATTGTTTAACTACACTTTTCTAAAAAAAAATCCACAGAGAGAGAGAGGGGTGGGGAGGGAGGGGAGAGAAAGACAGACACACAGACAGGCAGATAAAGACGTATGCAGACAGAGCGGGCACTAAGAGTAAGAACGAAAGAGAGAGAGATGGAGACTAAGAGATAAGTTAAAGAGAAAAGAGGAGATCGAGAGAAAGAGAGAAGGCGATCGAGAGAGAGAGAGAGAGAGAGAGAGGGGGGGTCCACAATGATGAGAAAAGTCTGAAAGTTTTGATCATTTCTTTGGAAAAAAACACGATAATTTTTAGTGTGTAGATCAAAATTTGGTCAGAAACACTATTATAAATTATGTCTTTAGTGCGTATAGACTCAGCCTTGTGTATAATTGATCGGCCAAGTCCCGCCAATCACGCTTTGTAATCCCGTCGCCGTATAGATCTTCCATGTGACCCATTATCTAAATTCTAAAGCACGTCGGTGCACTGGTAAAATATAAATCGAGATTCGATCTAGCTTTGTTCCAGAGTTCCATCTCAAATGTGTTGGTCGTTTGGATACAGTGTAGCTTCTCAAAGACAAAGCGCCTTAGCAGAACCAGGTTTCTATATAAAGATCATGATGCTAGTTTGAATTAGATCTACGTTACTTTTCTTGAATGCAAAAGTACACGGGCGCATGTTTCGCAAAAGAATGACGCCGACAACCAAGTCGAGTTAGATGAAAAGTTTTGGTCATTTCTTTGGAAAAAAACACGATAATGTTTAGTGTGTAGAGCGAAATTTGGTCAGGTACACTATTATTACAATTATGTCTTTAGTGCGTATAGACTCAGCCTTGGTATAATATGATCGGCCAAGTCCCGCCAATAACGCTTTGTAATCCCGTCGCCGTATAAGATCTTCCATGTGACCCATTATCTAAATTCTAAAGCACGTCGGTGCACTGGTAAAATATAAATCGAGATTCGATCTAGCTTTGTTCCAGAGTTCCATCTCAAATGTGTTGGTCGTTTGGATACAGTGTAGCTCCTCAAAGACAAAGCGCCTTAGCAGAACCAGGTTTCTATATAAAGATCATGATGCTAGTTTGAATTAGATCTACGTTACTTTTCTTGAATGCAAAAGTACACGGGCGCATGTTTCGCAAAAGAATGACGCCGACAACCAAGTCGAGTTAGATGACAAAAAAAAAAACCCAACAACAAACAAATAGGCTGATCAACTTTAAGAACAATCAGAATGATTAGCTGGAAATAACGCCAGGCCCCGGTGACTGGATGTGAAGATTGAAAGATCAGTATTAATTGGACGAATAAAAGATAACTAAATTTTCAACCTGTTTCCCTCGCGGAAGATTCGTGCACGGGAAGGAGTTGTAAATAAGGACGAAGGTCAAGGGCTTAATGGATGTTAAGATGGTATTAATCGCACGGATAAACGATTAACTAGATCTACGTTACGGTACTTGTTTGTAAACGTATATTGAGCTCATGGTAACGCAAATCAGAATCATTACTAGCTTGACTGGGAACTGAAAGTCCAAGATAGAGAGATTGGTATGATTCGGACGAATAAACGCAAGAGATTGGGACTGGTCCGTATCAATAAGTTGTTGACTAACCCAATCTCGATAGCAATGTCTACCAAGTATAGCAAAAAAGAGAAAAATATCACCTATCGATAAAATAAATGAATCGTTCATAAATTTTATTTCGCCCACGCACAAAACACTGGAAACTTTCTTTATTCATCTCTGGTTTCGGTTGCGTGATTGAGAGGAAAACCGTAGCCGTATCTCAAATTAATACATTATCTTTATTGCGAAAAACGGCGGTGTTGCACGGACGGTTGTATATTTTCATTTTTTTTACGTATCGGCGTATTTGGGTAGAAAATTTAACGAAAATAGCGAAGCGTACGGGTTGGCAGCTTGGGGAGGTGTACTTTCAGTACCCTTTCGATCATCTCAGACACTAAGATATAAGAGAATAGGCTTCGATAAAGAGCGCATGTCCCTAGCTAGGCCTATGACAAAATACGGCGACAAGACGGACTCGGATGAAATGTAATAGGTGCGGACCATGAGCTTTCTGCCGGCGCAGAAACGGGCTAGTCTTGGGTTTCTTGATGAGCAGCGAACAGAGGCAGATATTGAAAAAAAAATCGGCGATCGCGCTGCTATGCTGAATATCTTCACAGTTTGAAAAATCGGTACATTTCCGTGGAAATCGGGAAATCGGGATTGATGACGAAAATCGGTACGTACCGATCAAATCGGTACAAGTAGGCAGGTCTGGTGGTGTAAAAAAAGAACTTAATTAATATAAAAGTATCTAAGAAAGTTATTGAGTGTTGAGTAGCTAAAAAGAAAAAACCAAATAAATCCATTATAAAGTAAAAGTTTTAAAAAAAAAATGGCTTTGTAATTGAAGTAATTTCTTCAAACTGTTTCTGTATCTGTTTGAAAAAAAGCTTCTGATTCAACCAATTATATACATTTCATGGATCAATTCCACTGAAATAAACAGAGTAGATGTAAATCTTACATGGTCAAACTCTTGACTCATTTTACATGGATCAGTTCTACTAAGACAACAGAGTAGATGCAAATCTTATAAGGTCAAATCTCCGACTCACTTTAATCAGTGCTACTTCTCTAGCCTGTAAGACCATGGCGTGGATTTCCATCAGACTTTGGCGCACAAGAGGTGGGATTGGGTTACAGCAAGCCAGAACACCCTGACGCTCTCTCGGCAAGATCTCAGCTATCTGAAGCAGCATGTGGTTGGGAAGAACATATCTGTGCAGGGGAGGAATGGTAAAAACTTTAGTGCTGGAGTTGCTCTATGATCAACTATATCTGTCCAAACTATGATAAAAGGTGGGTCTTACTCAAAGGAAATGAATTTTATATATTTATCTGGGCCCGCATATGTTGATTGAAAGTCCAGAATAGTGTTTATACACAACAATCAGAGCAATCTTTTATCCTACATGATCTAGGTATTTAAAAATCTGACCCAGCAAAAAAATGTCCCAGGGATGATGAAATTGCTTGCAATACATTACAGATAAAAGAGACTGGTTGGGTTTTTTTAAAGCTTTGATAAAAACTAGTTTAGATCTTAACTCTTTCACTACCAACCAACGCGTCATACGTTGATCGAGTTAGCCTTTTATTTGGCTAAATCTAGGGAAAAATCTGGCAAGCCAGGGTCAAAATAATATAGAAATAGCTTCCGGGTCACCTTTAGCGTCGAATTTGATGTTTATTTTGCGATTGTAGAGGGAAAATTACCGTTTCGAAGCGTTGCTAAGCAAATTGTTGACAAACAATGGAACCAACACCAGGGCCTTCCCGTAGAATAAGTGCAAAACAGGATTCCCAGTGTATTTTGCAGTGGATAGAAGCTGATGGAAGTGATTGTGAATCGGATGGCGATTCTTTTCATTCTGACAGTAGATCTAGTGACAGTGATAGTGATAATGATGATAGATCTAGATCTAGATCTAGCTCACGGCCAAATAGAGAAAACTCGTAAAATTATGTAAAAAAAAAACTTATGAACAAAATTACAAGATGTTTGGTATGATTGATTCTAATTGGATATCCTACAAGACCCTGGAGTATGATATTACAGACTCTTCAAATTAGTGAGGAAAAAGTGTTATGCAATTTTTGCAGTTTTTTTTATTTACCTTTTCTCCACAGCTATAGTTTTCAAAATCAAAACTACAGTATATCAAACATAAAATATTCTCATAGTTCATTTTATTCCCTTTCATTTGGTATATAATTTATTGGGGCAGCATGGACGGAAAATCTTATTATGAGTGTTTTAAATCATGCACCTTCACTTTTCTTCTTCTCAAATTAGCCCCCTTGGGCCAGACCTGAAAATAGGCTGGTAGTGAAAGAGTTAAAGTGTTATATGCAAGACTGAAATCATAGAGCAATTGTCATATAATCAGTGTACTATGATTTTGGCATAAGTCGTTATTGTTACTTTTGAGATTTTCAATAAAAACTGTTCAATTTCCTTATTTCTGCTCTTATGAGACAAAGATTTCTATTATTTTAATGTGATAAAGCTAAAACTATAAGCACATTTTAATCTGAAAGTTTGGATTAATAGATCTCGCTTTCGCCTTAACTACAACATATGACTGGCATGTTGGCACAAGTCTCACTTATGCCATATTCATAGAACCATAACGATATGCACATCTATTGAAATCACTGTACCCAATTTTTTTTTTTTTTCAAACAAATTGAAACCATTTATCTAATGTCGAAGAGAGAGCATACCCTAAACTTTCATCTTCGGCCCTAGCCAGTTGTTGACTAACCCAATCTCGATAGCAATGTCTACCAAGTATAGCAAAAAAGAGAAAAATATCACCTATCGATAAAATAAATGAATCGTTCATAAATTTTATTTCCCCCACGCACAAAACACTGGAAACTTTCTTTATTCATCTCAGGTTTAGGTTGCGTGATTCAACTGATTGAGAGGAAAACCGTAGCCGTATCTCAAATTAATACATTATCTTTATTGCGAAAAACGGCGGTGTTGCACGGACGGTTGTATATTTTCATTTTTTTTTACATATCGCCGCATTTGGGTAGAAAATTTAACGCAAAATAGCGAAGCGTACGGGTTGGCAGCTTGGGGAGGTGTACTTTCAGTACCCTTTCGATCATCTCAGACACTAAGATCTAAGAGAATATGCTTCGATAAAGAGCGCATGTCCCTAGCTAGGCCTATGACAAAATACGGCAACAAGACGGAACTCGGATGAAATGTAATAGGTGCGGACCATGAGCTTTCTGCCGGCGCAGAAACGGGCTAGCCTTGGGTTTCTTGATGAGCAGCAAACAGAGGCAGTTATTAAAAAAAAAAACGGCGATCGCGCTGCTATGCTGAATATCTTCACAGTTTGAAAAATCGGTACATTTCCGTAGAAATCGGGAAATCGGGATTGATGACGAAAATCGGTACGTACCGATCAAATCGGTACAAGTAGGCAGGTCTGGTGGTGTAAAAAAAGAACTTAATTAATATAAAAGTATCTAAGAAAGTTATTGAGTGTTGAGTAGCTAAAAAGAAAAAACCAAATAAATCCATTATAAAGTAAAAGTTTTAAAAAAAAAATGGCTTTGTAATTGAAGTAATTTCTTCAAACTGTTTCTGTATCTGTTTGAAAAAAAGCTTCTGATTCAACCAATTATATACATTTCATGGATCAATTCCACTGAAATAAACAGAGTAGATGTAAATCTTACATGGTCAAACTCTTGACTCATTTTACATGGATCAGTTCTACTAAGACAACAGAGTAGATGCAAATCTTATAAGGTCAAATCTCCGACTCACTTTAATCAGTGCTACTTCTCTAGCCTGTAAGACCATGGCGTGGATTTCCATCAGACTTTGGCGCACAAGACACTGATGTGGATGTTGCCCCAGTACCTGCACGTTAATCAAAATACCGATGATGATGATGATGATCAAAAAACGCAAATAACGTTAACCTTACATTGAAAAATCCTTCAGAATGAATAACTTGAACTAGCGAGATTTACGGGAATTGATATCGAAAGCAAAACGACTTCAGCGGGCACATGTACTTCCATTTTAAAACGAAAGAAGTTCTTGTATTGTAATAGAAGATCTGAAATCAAAACTGCAGGATCAAGAAAACGGTACTTCCGTTTTGAAAGGGAAAGTTGTGTCGCCACATTTTCGCAATTTTTTTCAGACAGCCTGAGGTCGCGCCAAGGCTGCGGACAATATCTGGGGAAAATCGCAGATCTGCGGAAAACTGCTCCCTGTTAACTACCCCAGCTTCTAGTGACTTAGAACATACATGATGTCTTAGCCAAGTGTTGTGACAGTGACATGTCATGGGCCTCTTACGGCAGTGGAAATGAAGAAGATTATGCAAGTCCTATTGGTGAACCAATAGAAATTAAATGACAGAAGAAAATGGATACTTTTAAGTTGGCAACTGTGTTAAAAAAATGAGACCAAACAAATTTTAGGGACAACCACTAACTATTCCCAGGGAAGCCAGTTTTGGGGACAGGTTTTGTGTGGGGGGCTGCAGGTGAAAGGGTTAAAGGTGGTTGATCGAATCGTCACCCTTGTAAACTGAAATTATTAAGCTGAGACACCAACCGCTCTGCC
>RQTK01000473.1:14467-51967 GCA_003991915.1 Elysia chlorotica
GTGATAGAGAGAACAATAGAGGGAGAAAGAGAGAGAGAGAGAGAGAGAGAGAGAGAGAGAGAGAGGATAGATCGAGAGAGAGAGAAAGAGAGCAAAGTGGAGGGATGGTCATGCTGTTAAGTGTAGAGGACACGGTTTATTAGGATATAATGTGGATAGTGTGAAGGAGGAAGCGGAGGAGGTACATTCAGTTAAAGTAAATGTATAGAGTAAAACCATAAACATCAATTAAAACGATAACAGCACAAGAATAATACATTATTTTTCGAAAAAAAGAACACAACAACAAACAAAAAATTATTCAATAATGCAATATGAAATGGTAAAGGGATCCATAAAGGGAAAAACACCAAATAAATCATACACAACAGTATGAAAACCCGAACAACACAATTACAAAACAAAGAAAACTGAAGCAATGATAAATAAATAGCACGGTATTGATAAGTACATAAATTAATAAAGAAAAAGTATCTCGATAAATAAATAACTGGAAAAAACAAAATGTAACGGTGGATCTCTATGGTTGATTTTAAAACTATATTCCCTACGAACAAAAGGCTAAGTGAAACGTTCGTTGATATAGGGCAGATCTCAATACAATCTTGTAGTAACAGAAACGCTGTCCTTTACAGGCGTTAGTCTGGCCTTGTAAACTTCCCTGACGAACAACTGTTTTAACACTGTTCCTGTTGTCTCACTCATCGTTGGTTAGCACTGGGGGTATTGGATCTTCTCTTTCTCTTTTACTCTCTCTCTCTCTTTCACTTTCTCTTTCTTTCACTCTCTCTCTTTCTCTCTCTCTCTCACACACTCTCTCTCTGTCTCTCTCTCTCTCTCTCTGTCTGTCTATTTCTGTCTATAAATAATGTATAATTATGTTTCTTTATTTATATGTTTTCTCTCACTCTCAATGTCTATTTCTCTCTGTCAATGTCTTTGTCTCTATAAACAATGTATATGTCTCACTTTATTTATAATTTTTCCTTTCACTATCTCTGGCTCTCTACCCCCCCCCTCTCTCTCTCTCTCTCACTCTCTCTCTGTCTCTCTCCCTCTCCCTGTCCTGTCCAATCATCCTTTCTCTTGTTTTTGTTTTTTTAATTTTCTATCTACTTTCATGTATCTTCTTTCTATCATTACATTGCGATTTTCCTCTCAGTTTTCTGTCTCGCCTACTCATTTGATGTTTTTTTGTTTGTTTTTTGTTTTACTTTTTCTATTTCACTCCCTCCGTTTCTCTAAACGTTCATTCCTTCCTTCCTGCACCCTCTTCCCGTTCTCTCTCACTTCCTTCACTTCCTTCAAACTCAACCCCTCTTTGATCCCCTAATCCGTTTTTTCTCTATCTAAATTACGATCTAGACTGCGTAAATTGTAAAAAGTCTTTGTTCAAAATCAGTAATTGAATCCTCACAAACTAGATACGGCTAAAGAGATACACGAGAAGTGGAGGGGGTGTAAATAACATGTTAACTTGAAGGGTGAAGAAGTACACCTTCATCTCTGTTTTACCTTCAAGTTTTTCCATTGAGCAGGAAAAGGGAATTTATTCTAGTGTCCAAAGTACAATGTCGCGGAATCTTACAACTCGTCTTAATCAAGATTCAATGTGAATAAGAACGCTAACGACAAGCTGTAAACTACCACGACGTTATACTTACAACCACTAGGGTCATAAGTACAATGTCATAATAACTAACAACACCTCGTAGGCCTTATTCTTTTTTATAACTTAAGACGAGTCGTAAGCTTAAAAATGTGTTGTGCTTATGCCCCCTAGTCTTGTAAAGAGAGCACAAACTGCACAAACGGATGTTTTTTGTTTTTGTTTGTTTTTTTGTTTGTTTTTTTTTGTTAAGATTTACTACAGGATGACGCAATGACAATTCTGCAAGCTAAAGATCTCTCATGTCTACAAATCAGTGAAATATTTTTTTATGAATTTGCGTGTTTTGGCTAAGATAATCGGTTGCCTTCCTCTTTAAAAAAAAGTTTTAGTCTGCGCAGCGTTCAACCGCCTTCATTACAATAAAGGAATAGAGAGAGCACGCCTCTAAAACACTGTGAGCTCTTTCTGTGGAACATCTCACTGAATCTACAGACTGTGGTTATTTTTTTTTAGGCTTATAGACCAGTAGACAAACGCCATTAGGGTCAAAAGTACAATGTCACAATAACTTACAACACCCCGTAGGCCTTATTCTTATATCTTAAGACGAGTCACTAACTTTTGTACTTACGACACTTGGTCTAGTAAAGAGAACCCAAACTGCAAAAACGGAAGTTGTTTTTTGTTTTTTTTTATAGATTTACTACAGGATGACTCAATGGCGATTCTACTAGTTTAAGACGTCTCATGTCTACAAATCAGTGAAATATTTTTTTACGAAATCCCTTTCTCATTTGGATGATCAAGATGTGTATGGAAACCACGCCAACGCAGCTCTACTGTTTTCGCCGAGCCACAGGCCCTAAAGAAATAAAAATAAAAAATAAAACACAATTCTCAAAGAAGAGTGAGCAGTTTGTGCCGACAGTCTTGTAGGTACAGAGGCCAAGGTCGGAATTCCACTGTGACAATGGACTGGCTTTAAAGCTTTTGTCATTGTGCTCAAGACTACATCGCCGACCAGAATAATTGATTTCTGAAGTTTTAAAATCATACTCTAAAATCAAGCTAAAAACATTAATTTTGTAAAGTGAACGATACAAAAAAATTTTTTTTTGAAAATTTTCGACCACTCCAAGCCTTGTCTTTGGAGGCTTCGGGTTGAACTAGGTTGGGTTAAGGCTGCACAGACCAAGACTTTTTTTTTATATAACTGTCACTGTTATTCAAATAAAAAACAAAAAGTAATTTACAAAGTGAGCTTCATCATTAAACTACATGTAGTAAAGCGATTAAATTTTGTTCTCTGAAAGTCTCGCTACAAGGACATTTTTTACATTATATCAGAGAGTGTGAAATAGTGAGAGGTTTCATGGCGAGGATTTTGCATCTTATGGCTAAGATAATTAAGGTGATTGTTTCCCTCTTTAAACCTTAGTAAAAAGTCAGTCTAAGCAACCGCCTGCATTGCAATAAAGGAATAGAGTGATCACGCGTCATGCTAGTTCCACGTATTTAAAACACTGTGAGCTCTTTTTTAGGCTTGAGATCAGCAGCGTGAAAAATAATATATTTTCTTAGTATCATTCTGTACGACCTAAGATTTTTTTAAAGTTCTCAGGCTAGAAGATTTAACAGGCTGAAAAAATAATATAATCTCTTAATATAGCTTTGTACAAACTGTAACAATAATTTAAACTAAAACGACCAGAGTTACACTTTTATGGAAAAAAAAATGTTCACTTTGGTAGATTCGGTTGCTTGGCCTGTTCGTCCCCCAACTGGTTGAGTCGATGTCAGTATAATGTCTTTGGTAAAATGTGATCGACTGAGTCAGGACTCTGAGTCCAAGCTCCCAGCACCGTCTCTGTGTTGAATAATTCAACATAATTGACTTACTTGACTTATTCGCTTTTGACGTCCTGGTCAGATCGGGACGCCTCAGCAATCTCCACAATTTGCCTGGTTAGTCACTTCCATTGGTTACGGTCCTGTGCCAGTGATCGAAGGTATTCCAAATCGTCGGTTGATTTCAGTGATACGTTGTCTTGGGCTTGTGACAGGTCTTTGTTGATGGTCACTGGCAGGGTTGTAGTTGGTCTTCCCCTGAATCTATTTTCGGTGCGGTGGAAATATAGTTATTATGTAAATAAGCCAAACGTTAGTTTTCTGACCTGTCCATATTGAAGCCTATAAAGTGCTCCCGTTTGACGCTAAGCAATAATCTCAAAGGCCTTGAAGAAGACCAAACAATATACAACATAATAATAAAAGCTAAAACTGACTAATCTAAGTTGGTAGTAAGTTGGCTATTCACTAAACAGTCAGACTATCATAACACCGCCGAAAAGAACCGGAAGAATGGGGCTGAAATAATAATCTGCTTTATTTTTAGCGGCTTACGCAGGATTTCAAACCTGTCATAGCGTGGATTACCAAGGGAGTTAACTCCATGTGTCGGTGCTTACTCAAATTTTCTTAGCCTTCGAGTTATCGTTCTTACACAAACAGAAAACCGTCAGGGGATGAAGTCCTGGTTGGGAGAAAGATATAACGCCTTTTGTGTAAGGGAAGGTAACAACTGCTCTGAATTTGTCGGAAGTGTTACCAGACAAACATTCACCATTAACTGTCGAGTCGCACAGCTTTTCAAAGCTTATGAAATTAAAACGTCGAATTTTCGTCGGAAATGAATACGGCAATCTGAAAGGATTTTAGGTATTTAAGGATTACTGCAAAAGATGAATGTTTCTTAGGATGATTCAATGAACCCGCCCAAGAAAATAATCTCCGACGCCACTGCAGTGTTTGTCTTTGTAACGGTGGTCATCTCTCTAGCTCCTCTCTCTCTATCTATCTCTCTGTCTCTCTCTCTCTCTCTCTCTCTCTCTCTCTCTCTCTCTCTCTCTCTCTCTCTCTCTCTCTCTCTCTCTCTCTCTCTCTCTCTCTCTCTCTCTCTCTCTCTCTCTCTCTCTCTCTCTCTCTCTCTCTCTCTTTCTCTCTCTCTCTCTTTGTTGATCTGCATGCTTTTGCATTTCTCGGTTTAAATTATTTTGTCTGGTTTCTGTTTGCATGTTTCTTTCTTTCTTTCTATCTCAATCGCTCTCCTTGGGGGGTTGACCTCTCTTTTTTTATTTCCTCTCTTTCATTCACTGTTACTTTTTTCGTACTTCATTTTTCTTTTCTTTTATTGTGTGTGTGTGTGTGTAGGGGGGGGGGGGGTTAAAGTCCACCTTCATTTGTAATGAAAATGTTTCGGGTTTTTTTTTTTGGGGGTTATAGTGTTTTGTTGTTTGCTGTTGTTTTTTGTTTATTTTTTTTTGTTCTTGTTTGCTGTTGCACTTGTTGTTTCTGTTTCTTTCGGGGGTAGGGGGTGGGGTGGCGAGGTTCTCATTTTATGTTATTACGCTATAACCTTATTTTGTAACTTGTCACCTTTTGTTCTCCGCATTGCTTTTTTCTGTTTCTGCCAAGTACCCCCCGCCCACACAAACATACGTTATTTCTTTTACTTTCATTATCTCTTTCGTTTTTTGTTTGTTGCTTTTTTTGGCTGTGTCTCTGTCTCAGTATCACAGTCTCTTACTTTTCCATACGTTCTGTTTGTCTTCAACTCCCTCTCTCTCTCTCTCTCTCTCTCTCTCTCTCTCTCTCTCTCTCTCTCTTCATTCTTTACCTTGGTCGCTAGCTTACCCCCTCTTTTTACGTGTATTTTAAAAATAGGTTTTACTTTTTTTTAGTTTCTTTCTTCTCCAACAAATTTTCAATAAATGCATGTCACTATTCTACTGAAGTTCAATGAGTTTTTATACTTCTTCGACACTGGAATTTTTTTTGCGTTTAAATTTCTATTAGCATGGTCCATAATATTTCCTCCAATTCACATTTCGATATTCACAGTTTGCCCCTGTGTCATGGGCTTACGCAAATAAAACATCACTTCACTGAGTTTTCTTACAAAATATGAGCGTGGGCGAGTAAAGTTACTTTTATTATCACCTAACCAATCCGACTTAATCTTTTTAAAGACACGTAGATCTCAGTGTCATGAAGCGGAAGGAGTGGAAAGAGAAATGGTGTATGGGTAACAAAAAAGGAAAAGGGATGATCTATTTTAAAAAGAGGGAAATAATGGTTGGGAAGAGTTAGAGGGTGAGTCTGAGAGAGAGACAAAGAGAGGGATAAAGAGTGAGAGAGAGAAAACGTGGAGAGATAGATAGGAAAGAAAAAGGGAGGATATATCATTCTGTAACCTACTAATCCAGATGATAATAACCGATTCCACCTAATCCAATAAATATAGTTTATCTAATTCTATAAGTTATAATATCCGTTGCATTAGAATAAAAAACGTTATCCTCAAATCATTAAACTCATCCACAATGCATTTAATATTTAAAGACAAGAAACAAATACCCTGAACATTAACAGACCAGCGGAGCCAGAGATATCCGTTTCTGGATTTATCTTAATCCTGGAACACACATGCGCAGGTTAAAATTGTGTATACCGGAAGTCCCTGGCACCACAGGGGATCAGTGTCCGACTGGTCAAGTCATCGGACTGTCGGAGTAACGTATCCCAGTCTTCTCTGAAGCTTAGTCTCTGACGCCCCCGCCATACGGATAATTATTCAAACTGCTAAAGGGTTAACTCCAAACATGTCTTGGATACATTTTTTAACCGCCAACATGGAGGCGCCAAGAAAAGAAAAAAAAAGAAACCAGGCATTATCATTTGTAATGTTCCTGGCAAAGTATTATTATATTACATTATTTATCTATTACACTGTATTATGAAGGGTATGAAGTACAGAGGATTTCCATTTTAAAAGGAAGGCTTTGTCTTGGCGATGACACTGAGAGCCGAATCCTGGTGCGCTTGATACTCTACTTGAATAGGGATCAATGTAGCCCCATTGTCTTGTAGCTGGATTTATTCTTCATGTAACAATAATTAATTTTGTCTCAGTTGATTCAACATGACGTGAAGAAAAACAATCAGAGTTAAAATAGAAGAGTAGGTAAAACTCAGGATTTACTGAGCCTTGAACAAATATTGCAGAAATAAACATACATAATAAGAGACAGACAGACAGTCATACAGTTATAGTTGCAGGTAATGCAGGTTAGAACTTTGTTTCCCGGAAGAGGGGATCAGTGTCCTACTGGTCAGACAGTGATGTACCGTTCCCGCATCTTCTCTAAAGCTGACCTGCATACGCCGACGCCGTACGGACATTCAAACTGCTTAAGGGTTAACTCCAAACATGCCTCGGGATCCTTCTTGAAACCGCCAAGAGAGAGAGAGAGAGAGAGAGAGAGAAAAAGCATCCCCCCAAACCCCACTGGTTTGAGAAACACACACAGACAGACACAGACAAACAACCACACACAGATACCCCTGCAGTTGTGCCAACGCACATCATGTTTTTAATTACATATATTGTAAATGTGAATTTGTTCCTTTGTTTATTTGGTATTACAGTGAAAATAGGTATTTTAACTTCTGAATTACACAGGGAGACACGTTTGAATCAACGTGCATTCTTCAACCACCATCTTATTATAAAAGATTTGTTGTTTTTATTTACATTTTGTTATTATGGAAAAAAATTACGAATTGAAAGCTTAGGATCATTTTCAAGTTAGGCTGGTATTTATTAGTTTGAATGGGTTCCTGTTGTTTTAGTTTTTTTTATCGCTGTTTGCTACTGTAAATGCCAGAGTACTTTTTCCTTAAAGGAATGGGGTAATAGTATTCAGATTGTGCAAGAAAAGCCTTGTTTTAAAGATGGCATCGAGAGCCAGCTCCGTATAAGCTAGTTAATGAAATTAGTATTATGTACAACTTTATCTAATCCTCGAAAATATATGGAAGGGAAGGTCAGCTCATTAACAATAAGCTAAAATAATTTGCATGTTGGCAAGCTCTAAAATCTTTTTCTAATCCAAATGCTAAATTAAAAAAAAAAAAAGAGAGAGAGAGAGAGAGAGAGAGAGAGAGAGAGAGAGAGAGTGACTGCCCCGGTGGCCAATCATAGCCCTATCCAAGATTTGCGATGTCAATGAACGATTGGAAAACCCCTTGACCTGTGGGCCTGGTTAAGTCATCCGTTATCAATGTGTGGGTCAAGTGATACAACAGGAACAAAAATAGGGGCCCGAGGCGGGGAGAGGAGAAGTAAGGGAGGAGGAGGGGGGTCGATCAGGCTTAAGTGGCGATTCAATCCACAATCACTTATGTTGGATTTTGTCACCAACTGGTAGGGTTAGTGTCAGTATACATGTACGACAATATATTTGCCTGGAACCTGTTTATATTCCCCTGAGATGAAAACACCCCAAGATACATAGCAGATTTCAAAACTATACCAAATAGTGTATTCACATGCTCTTTCTCACTCACTTTTGTGGCTAAAATCCTACACATTGATGCCTCCATCGTCTGGCAGCTGATAAGAGAGAGTCATGATTTGCTTTCTCTGTAGTTAGGTGTAGATCAAAATCTATGCCCTTAATACTCATTTTTGAATGTGATCTGACGTTTCAAATTATTTACTATACTCATGTACCACGCTTTGTATTGTTGAAAAATCACACCTACCCCTCCACACTTTGAGATCCATTCTTGCTTTCATTTTCCTTGCGTTAAGTTATTTTGTTAGTTCGCCCATTGTCTTTTCTTATTGTATTTCCTAATTTCGTTTCCCTCAGATTAACCAAATTATCAATTTTTCTCTTCTCATCAAATGAATACGACAATACTCAGCAACAAGATAGCTCATTCGGTAGAGAAATATCCACAAAAACACTATGTTGAGGTTCAATTACCAACTGATACCCCATAGTTATCATTAAAGCGTCACGGTCAATGCCATCTGTTCTGCTCGTGATTCCTTTCGGAAAAAAAAACGTTTAACGTCCCTTAGATTCCCTAAAGAATCCAATACGGAGACGGAGTTCACCAGCAGACATTCGAACCGCGAACCACACGCTCTCTTTCTAGAGCACTAACCATTGAGATACGCGAGGTTAATGTTAGTCTTGTGACATGGGTCTTGGGCATCAAGGTAGACTTTCCATCTGATTTCTAAGACATTTTAAAACTGCTAATTCGTTATCTACGTTACAGATATATTTGTATATATCTCAAATCTGTTACTAAATGTTTAATGTATGTACACGTTTCCATTTGATTTGCATGTCTGTCTATGCACCGGTTCTTGGTTTGTTTTTTTACCTTTCTATCTATCTGTCAATTGTTTTCTTTGCGTTTTCAATCTCTCATCTTATCTCTATATGTCTCTCTCTTTCGCTCTCTCTCTCTCTCTCTCTCTCTCTCTCTCTCTCTCTCCTTTGTCCCATGATTAATAACTCTTTGCTCTTTGGATGAGGAAACTCTCCGCTAGACCAAAGGAAAATAATTTTTACCTGTTTGATGTAGCAAATGAGAAAAAGTAATAGAGAAAATTTCACACTTAAAAGGGGAAATGGATAAAGAGAGAACCAATTGAGTATTATATTGAATATTATTATAAAGAAAATAAGTAAGTCTTATCTGGAGCAAAACAGACCATTAAGTTTAGTTCAGTCTAGATTGTCTAGAGACTCACTCACCGCCATCCTCAAGGAGTAATGATTGCAACCTAAACAAACTGTTACGTTTTGTTTAGTGGGCTGGTGAGCAAAAGGAAATAAAAGACTTAGTGTGCCGTTATATTTTCACTGCGGTAAATAAACCAAACCGCAATCAACATGATCATTGCTCAGAGTGTATGCTTTTACTTTGTGTCTTCGATTGGGATCAACAGAGCCAGGAGTCCAGGTAATGTCTCTACAGTCATTAACGTCCAACGTCAGCACTATGTAGGAATCACGTGGAAGGGTCCCAAGACTAACGTCTGACAATTTTAAGTTCTGCCACACATCAGACAGGGCAGAGATACCAGTCAGACTATACTGACACCAACTCAACTGGTAGGGGACGATATTGGGCAAATACATTTTTGACCAATCCTGAGTTTCGAACCAAGGAATTTCGGCTTGGGAGACCAACGCTCTAACACTTGCACCAGTCCGCCCAGAATCTTCGGTGGGCAGCTTGACCCAAACAGTATCGCTGCTGAAATGAGAACATTTTCCATGTAAAATATACAGTTCAAGATTAACGCCAATACTGACGAGCTGCCGTGCACCAGAATCAACCGTGAAAACCTTGTGCTTGCTGCGTGCTTGTCTGTTTCGTGACAAAAAACAACAACGTCAACAACAGCAAAAAAAACAACATCAACCAACCAAATAATAAAACAAGTTAAAAATAAAATAATAAAAAACAACAACAACAAAAACAAAAACCGATGGCTTTTCTGCACTACTATTAGTTCATCCTCGTTGACTTATCAAAGTCTGTTTCTTTTTTTTTTCACAAGGCAGGTATGTTTATGAAGCAATATTATTATCACGTGCTGTGTTTTAATTCATTCACTGTACAATTGTTTACCAGCACGTGTTTCACACCGCTTGCTTCGATAAGATTGCAGAAAAAAAACCGAAAAAATCAACAACAAACAAACGAAGAAAACATTAAGTAGGAGACATAAGTTTAATATAATAGATACTTATTTGAACTTTGAACGGTATAGTATGTTTTTATAATAGTTTTTTTTTAAGATGTTCACAAAAAATATTCGCTTTTTTTACAAATATGATTATGATTTTGTGTGCGTTTTAATGCTTGTTCTTTAAGAGAAAGAGAGATGAGAGTTTGTAAGAGAGGCGAAGAAAGAGAGATTTAGAGAGACAGAGAGAGAGAGAGTGGGAGATAGATAGATAGATAGATAGATAGATAGATAGATAGATAGATAGATAGATAGATAGATAGATAGATAGATAGATAGATAGATAGATAGATAGATAGATAGATAGATAGATAGATGGGGGAAGTGCCAGACATGCAAATAACGTAAAAACAGACAAACGGAGACATATGCATAAACAGAGGGTATAGACTGAGAGGTTAGAATTGTAACTCATTCAAGTCTTTCGACTTGCATCATTTGCCAACCCCATGTGCACGATTTGTGAAGGTGTCTGGAGGTCAGAGCGAGAAATCATAACGAGAGATAAGGACGTACGCACGGAACCAGATCAAAAGTCGCAAATGACGTCAACAGAATTGATGTACTTTGTACATAGCCTACTATTGTGTTGTTAACCTTTTCACGTCCCACAACTTTGGGCCTATTGTTTGTTTGCACATGATTTTGGGGATTTTCCGAAAATTTGAGAAGGTAAAAGCTTTGATATTTTATTATTTTGAAATGGGAGGTGTGCTGATCAATACAAAAAGGTGCTATCACAATAGCGTAATAACCCACACAACATGTTTGCGAGCTGGTGGGAAAAGGTTTTAAACTGACCCGTACAGCTTTTAGAGTACTGACTTTGCACGCTAACACATACTTAAACCCATAACATGGTGGTACATTGTATGATATATATATATAGGTATCGGCGTTGGTATGTCGCGCCTGCCTCTAGATGATTGTGAGGACAATATAACGATGTCTTACAACTCGTAGTAAGCCTTCCTATAACTTACGACAACGTTGTACTTACGGGCTCTAATGCGAAGTCACCGTTTCAATACATCTATATTGAAAATAGTACTGTATATTAAGAGAGAGAGATAGATAGAGAGAGAGAGAAGAGAGAGAGAAGAGAGAGAGAGAGAGAGAGAGAGAGAGAGAGAGAGAGAGAGAAAGATGTGGGGGCGGGGAAGAGAGTGGGAGATAGTGAGAGAAGAAAAGAGATAAAGAGAAAAGAGAGAGAAAGAGGCATACATACAATTGGATAACCAGCATAGAGAGGGATAAAGATAAATCAACATATATAGAGATAATTCGAGAAAAACATATAAACAAAAAGATTGAATTCTCGAATTTCAGGAAACCGCCTTAAACTTGCCTATTGCACTACACTGCCAATCACCCACGCCTGTAAGAAACAAAGTCAGCGCGATCAAGGTTTAAACCTTGGACCTCTTGATAAGAAGGCGAGCGCTCTACCCAGTTACCAAGCTAATCAGCTTACTCGTCTTGTAGCATACCCTCTTTGGTTGCATTTAACGTTGGACAATGCCACTTTCTAATATGCATTGTTATTCAAACATGTAGTGCCGTGAAGTTAACTAGTGATTTTTAATGTATGCTATCTTGATACTTTTTTCAGATTTTTTTCTTGTCATCTCCTTAGATGAAAAAAATGAGTTCCCCTTGATCAACATAAACTGTGAATTGGATGCGGACACAAAACTCACAGTTTGACGTCATTTTCGAGGACAAAGGGTTACTACAGCACAAAACAACTGTTGACACATTACCACGTAACCCATTAAAATAAAAGTTTGAAATTCAAGTTGAAATAAAGAAAACAATGCGCGGCATATTCTCCGGACTGTATACATGGCCGATAATTCTGCTTATCGTCTTGTGTTGTCTGTGTGTCTCGACCACATCCAACAACACTGACTGCAAAGATGAAGGTAAGTGGTTTTGATTTTCTACGTTTTTATACAATTCTGTGGTGCATCATGGTTGATAAATCAAAGATGATTTTGAGAGGTGAGGCTATTAAAGCATCTTTTTCTCTCTCTATTTTGAATTATTACTAATTCGTTTAATATGCATATCGCAATTAACCCCTTGCGATATACCATACTCACTACAACGCTAAAAATGTTTCTAATCGTCAGAAAGACCCAACTTACTCTCATAGAGTTATCCTTTATATAACATTACTTTACCCTCTTTTCTTTTTTTTTCCTTTTATAATATGAACTTTTAATTAAATAAACGTTTGGAAAATACGACTACGAATCACCAAAACGTCTTTAGGTTTTGATATTTAAAATTTAAGACCGTTTTGATAAGATTGAGATCAGCAGTTTAGTTATTATTATTATTATGTAGTAGTAGTAGTAGTAGTAGTAGTAGTAGTAGTAGTAGTAGTAGTAGTAGTAGTAGTAGTAGTAGTAGTAGTAGTAGTAGTAGTAGTAGTAGTAGTAGTAGTAGTAGTAGTAGTAGTAGTAGTAGTAGTAGTAGTAGTAGTAGTAGTAGTAGTAGTAGTAGTAGTAGTAGTAGTAGTAGTAGTAGCAGTAGTAGTAGTAGTAGTTTTTGTTGCTGTTGCTTTAGTTGTAGTATTAGAAACGTAAAAACGGTTTATTTTTTCTATACTTTTTTGATAATGTTCTGTGTAAATACATGTAAAAGAGCGATTTTAGATGTCTAGTTTGAATTAGTTTTAGGGAAACAATAAGCGTTATTATAATTTGTTCATTCTTATAACATAATAAATGTCTTCTTGTTTTCTCCACAGAAACCAACTGCACGACATCGTTTTCTGCAAGGAAGTTAAACAAAAGGAAAGGTTTGTAGATTAGACGGAATACATTAATTTTATCATAAAGATGAAAAGCACCTCAAACAATCATTTTCATTTGTTGACTTGTTTTAAGACCTTTGGCATTCAAAAAATGTGAGAGAATATTTATTTGCGTTTTTTTATTATAATATAATGTTACTATGTTATGCTTTTGAAGGAATTAATTTTGTGTGTGTCGAGAAACAGTCTCATCTGAGCCAGAATAAGAAATTAGGATTTTGATTTTTCTGTAAAACTTAACCTATCTGACCAAGGCATACTTAATATTATTCCATGATTAAAAATCTTACCATTGGTACATATCATTGACAGATAATCTTATTGGTGTATTCTGAAAGAATGTAAAATGGCGCTATATAAATTCGCCTGCGAATATTGGTTTCTGTTTTTTCTCTTGCTACCTTTTTTGTAATAAATATCTTTTGAGTCGTTTGTGTTTGTCTATGTAGTAGTAGTACTAGTAGTAATAGCCTTGATTACATTACATAATTACTAAACCCAATTTTCCAAGTGGTCTAATACAGTATTTTCTTATCAATCTTGTATGATTCTTTGATGTATTTTTTTGGAGCACATGTACATGATTTGTTCCATCAAACCTTATTTCATTTTTCCCAATCCAATTCAAGTCTCTACCAGTCAAGTGTGCTCTATTCTGTGTTCGTTGGGACAAGGGGGATCCGCCTGTAACTGTAACAAAGCGTCATTGCCAGGACTCTAGGACATGGCATTGTGTCACTACGGTTTTGAACACCGCGGGGCATCGGTCTCTAAACGAGAGGTTTATCGACTCGGCCACATATTACAATCCAAGATTTACTAATGTAGCAATGAAATGGTCGGTGTTGGAAGAATATATTAGTGTATGGTGCCTAGCTATTATACTAATGTATCATATAAAATATGACTATAATTATTACCTAGAGAGCAACAATCTGTCTAAATGCATTGAATAATAAAACATAAAAAAGGAAAACTAGGCCCATTTTGAAATGTATCAAAGCAACAAATATAAGTTTCAATATTTAAAAATGTTTAAACTTTAATTGTGTTAATCATGGTTTTATTTTGGTATAATTTTATTCTAATTGATATTAAAATAATAATCCTATCTTAGATATTGTTAGTCTTATTTTTCCTTACTGGACGAAATAACTTTTCATTTCGGTTTAGAATACATGTGCATAAATAATTTTTTTTTTAATGTCAACAATCTATTACTTAAAGCCTTTTGATTCCTTAGAACACATAGGGCCGCTACCACTCCCCTCCACCGGATTCTATTCTGACGGGACATTGGGCAGCTCGGCCCATGTGTTACTGGTCGCTAGTATTTCTGCCTCAGTGCTAGGCCGCCAAGTCTGCTTTGGGTGGGCGACTCTGCGTTGCCAAATAAGCAGTTAGATACGTTTGAATATATTCTTGAACGTTTCTTCTTGTTGTCTAAAGAATTTCGTAAAATTCCTGACAAAAAGCCTGGTTGAAATGAAATCTTAAACAATGTTGCATCATGAGACACTAGAGGTAACATCGTTTCAATATTTTGCTTTTTTGTCTTTAAAATGTATTAAATTTAAACCACTATCATGGTGGACAAAATTTCGAAAATTATTTTTGCTTTTTTATGCAAATGACGTGAGAAAAAAACAAGTACTTTCGTTTTAACTGCTGAAAAATGAGTGTGAAACCAAATTAATAGAGATCCCATTTAAAGTTCTCTAGTATAGTGCTGACGTTGGACGCTAAGTGACTTAATCAAACTCAAAGTCAAAGCTCCGCCCAAAGCACTAGCCAACAAAACTATCACTGCTCTCGCACACTTATCTTCAGTCTTTAGAGTAAAAAAAATAACATTGAACACCAAGGACATAATGCTCTTAATAGCTGATCTGAGTATTGTTGTAAATGTTTTAATTTACTATTATATCTGCCTATGTTTTACAAACTTTTTTTTTCAAAGTCTAAACTAAAGTCATACACGGCGCGGCGACGGGATCTCAGAGCAGGACACCCAGAGCTTGGTAAGTCACATTATACTGACAGTGACACTGAAGAAACGCTGACCCCTTGCATACTTTTATACACCAAAATTTCTATGACATTTGAAACGAGTTGGCTATCATTAAAACTTAAATATGTAATAGGCAAATAGAACAAAATGAGTCGGAAATTGATCGTTCAATCTTTAATTTTCAGTTATCGTTGCAAATGTACAAACTCCTTCTACTTTGCGTTGTTACTTCCTGTTTTGCCTGGTCATTTTCTACTCTGCCTGGTTACTTCGTACTCTGCTTGGTTACTTCCTACTCTGTTTGGTTACTTCCTACTCTGCCTGGTTACTTCATACTCTGTTTGGTTACTTCCTACTCTGTTTGGTTACTTCCTACTCTGTGTGTTTAATTCCTACTCTGTTTGGTTACTTCCTACTCTACATGGTTACTGCCTACTCTGTGTGGTTACTTGCTACTCTGTGTGGTTAATTCCTACTCTGTTTGGTTACTTCCTACTCTGCGTTGTTACATCCTACTCTGCGTGGTTACTATGAGACACTAGAGGTCATATCATTTCAATAGTTTGCTTTTTAGTCTATATATTGTATTCAATTTAAACCACTATGATGGGCAAAGATTCGAATATTATCATTGCTTTCGTTTGCGAATGGTGTGACAAACAAATAAATATTTTCGTTTTAACTGCTGAAACAAAAGTGTGAAAACCAAATGGAGATCTCATTTAAAGTTTTCTAGCATAGTGCTGACGTCGGACGCTAAGTAACTTAGTCAAAGTCAAAGTCAAAGCCCGTCCAAAGCACTAAACATCAAAACTATCACTGCTCTCGCAGACTTACCTTTAGTCTTTAAAGTAAAAAAATAACATTGATCACCAAGAACATAATGCTATTAATAGCTGATCTCGGCCTTATAGTAAATGTTTTTATTTCACTTTTATATCCGTCTATGTTTTACAAACTTTACTTTGGTTTTTTTACGAAGCTCTGTCCTCGTTTAACGTCTCCTAATTTCAAAAGAAAAGTTATAATACGATCACGGGACACCCGTGACTTGGTCGGTCACATTATACTGACACTGACCCCGGCATTGACCCAACCAGTGCGGACAAACGCAGACCCCTTGCATGGGAAGCTGATGTTCTACCTCAAGAGTCCCGCCCCCTCCTTCCCTCAGCCTCCCAAAATGGCATTTGAAACAAGTTGGCTATCATTAACACTTATATATCTAATAGATAAATAGAAGAAAATAAGTCGGAAATTGGCTGTTCAATCTTTATCTTTTATTTGTCATTGCAAATGTAAAAAAAAACTTCTACTTTGCGTGGTTACCTCCTGCTTTGTGTTACTTCCTGTTTAGCCAGGTTACTTCTTATTTTGCCTGGTTACTTTCTACTCTGTGATATTACTTTTTGCTCTGCGTGGCTAACTTCCTACTCTGCCTAGATACTTCCTACTCTGCGTGGTTACTTTCTACTCTGACTGGTTACATTCTACTCTGCCTGGTTACCTCCGACTTTGCCTGATTACTTTTTAATCTGCCTAGTTACCTCCTACTCTGTGTATTTACTTCCTACTCTGCCTGGTTACTTCCTACTCTGCCTGGTTACTTCCTACTCTGTGTGGTTATTTCCTACTCTGTGTGGTTACTTTCTACTCTGCCTGGTTACTCCCTACTCTGCCTGGTTACTTCCTACTCTGTGCGGTTACATCCTATTCTGCCTGATTACTTCCTCTCTGCCTGGTTACTCTCTACTCTGCGTGGTTACTTCCTACACTGCCTGGTTACTTCCTACACTGCGTGGTTACTTCCTACACTGCATGGTTACTTCCTACACTGCGTGGTTACTTCCCAGGCAGACTGGGGTTGCTACACCTGCAGGCGTCGCCGCCCATCTGGTGAGCACACAGGTAGTCACAGATTGAGGTCACGGGCTCAGCTGTCGTGGTGGTTATCTTGTACCTCAGGGTAGGTGCCTTTGTGGTGGTTGGAGGTGGTGAAGTTGTTGCGTCTGTCGGTGTCGTTTTGTCCAAGAAGGCGAAAGGATCAGATGTTGCGTCTTTAACTGAGAAGTGAAGTGCAGTTAGTTAATATTAACATGCATCATGTTTGTGAAACCCACATATCATGTAACTAAGTCACTGGTTTTACTTTATTATAGCCTATCTGTCATAAAAAGAAATGTGGGGGAAAAAAAGAATATAAAATGAAATTGAACACAGGTAGTTCAGATAGAGGAGAAACAATAAAAAAAGAAACAGTGGGAGACATGAATGAAGGCATAACTGTTTTACAAGATATTTATATCTGTATATGTTGCGTGAGTTGCTTAGGGTTCAACGTTAGCTATAAATAAGCTATATTGTGCACGGATCCCAGGGCTAATGTCTGTTAATTTACGTGCTGCCACACAGAAACAGTGCCGGGCGATCTGGACTCTTGTCTTAGCCGGTCACATTCTACTGACCCCGACTTAACCACTATGGAACGAAATATTACAAATACCTTTTGACAAATCGTGGGTTTCGAACCAGAGTCATACCGATTGGGAATACAACGCTCTAACACTTGCCGGGGGGCGCGGTGGTCCTGGGGTAGAACATCGGCTTCCGACCCAAAAGGTCCGACTTTGAGCTCTGTCGATTTCGCTTCCTACCGGTTGGGTCAGTGTCAGTTTAATGTGAACGGCTAAGACAGGAGTCATGGTATCCCCGCCTTGTCTCATGTGTGGTAGCACATAAAGTTGTCAGACGTTTGTCTTGGGGCCCGTCCACAATATAGCCAATTTAGTGCTGCTGTTGGACGTTAAACCAACCCAACAACTATGTCTCTCTCTCTCTCTCTCTCTCTCTCTCTCTCTCTCTCTCTCTGTATGTCCCTCTCAATATCTTTTTCTTCATATCTCATATCTCTTTCTCTTTTTAAAAAGAACAAGCATTAAAACGCACACAGAATCGAATAAATATTTAACAAAACGCAGCACATAAAATTGTCAATTGTCAGTCTTGGGGCCCGTCCACAATAAAGCCTTATAGTGCTGATGTTGGAAGTTAAACTAACTCAACAACTCAAAAACTAACACTCGAGCCATTTCGCACGTAGATTATAGTTGATAAAACTAAGAACTACACGCTTACTGCAGCCACACAGGTGCTGATGTTGGACGTTAAACTAACTCAACAACTAACACTCGAGCCATTTCGCACGTAGCTAGTTGGTAAAACTAAGAACCACACGCTTACTGCAGCCACAGAGGTGCTGATGTTGGACGTTAAACTAACTCAACAACTCAACAACTCAACAACTAACACTCGAGCCATTTCGCACGTAGCTAGTTGGTAACACTAAGAACCACACGCTTACTGCAGCCACAGAGGTGCTGATGTTGGACGTTAAACTAACTCAACAACTCAACAACTAACACTCGAGCCATTTCGCACGTAGATGGTTCATAAAACTAAGAACCACACGCTTACTGCAGCCACAGAGGTGCTGATGTTGGACGTTAAACTAATTAAACAACTCAACAACTCAACAACTAACACTCGAGCCATTTCGCACTCAGCTAGTTGGTAAAACTAAGAACTTCGCGCTTACTGCAGCCACACAGGTGCTGGTGTTGGACGTTAAACTAACTCAACAACTCAAAAACTAACACTCGAGCCATTTCGCACTTAGATTGTTGGTAAGACTAAAAACCACACGCTTACTGCAGCCACATAGATGCTGATGTTGGACGTTAAACTAACTCAAAAACTAACACTCGAGCCATGTCGCACGTAGATAGTTGGTAAGACTAAGAACCACAAGCTTACTGCAGCCACAGAGATGCTGATGTTGGACGTTAAACTATCTCAACAACTCAACAGCTAACACTCGAGCCATTTCGCACTTAGATAGTTGGTAACACTAAGAACCACACGCTTACTGCAGCCACAGAGATGCTGATGTTGGACGTTAACTGCAGCCACAGAGATGCTGATGTTGGACTTTAACTAACTCAACAACTAACACTCGAGACATTTCGCACGTAGATAGTTGTTGATACTAAGAACCACACGCTTACTGCAGCCACACAGGTGCTGGAGCAGCAAGGTGCTCTCCGACGTCTTCTCTGGGGGCGTGCCACAGGCCTGTTGACACAGGACAATGTCGGCGCCTTGTGCCACGTCCAGGCCCAGGCAGGCTAGGCACGACAGGAGCACACATGTTGGGATGCGCATTCTGGGAAACAGGAGACAGAGGAGTAATTTCACATGCATTCTGGGAAACAGGAGACAGAGGAGTAATTTCACATGCATTCTGGGAAACAGGAGACAGAGGGGGACTTTCACATGCATTCTGGGAAACAGGAGACAGAGGAGTAATTTCACATGCAGTCTAGGAAATAAGAGTCGCAAGGGTTGTTGTACCGATCAATTCACAGCATGTGGTAGGCAGAAGGAGAAAGTGATGCTGGGATTTTTTTTCTATGAAAAAGATACAAAGAAGGTATTGTTACATACATTCTGGATCACAACAGACAAACGATGCAGTGACATATGGTAACACAATTTTTGGAAATTAAGAAACATAAGAGGTACTGACTTATGGTAACACACATTCTGAAAAAACAAGGGACGAAAGATGCATTGATTTATTTGACATACATTCTGAAAAGCAGAGACAAAGGAGGTTTTTTTTAAACATGTATACATTTCATATTGAGTTGAAGGCAGCAAAGGCATACAAGATGGTTTAGGGAAAACGATAAAGGCAACAGACGAGATGTTATTTACAGAATTACAAATGTTGTTGGGCAGGACGAGGGTATTTTAACCACAGTGAAGAAACGTAAATTAAAATGTTATGGGCATGTCACAATATGCATAAAACGTGCCGAAAATATCCTACAGAAAACCGTACAAGTGAAATTGAAGAGGACAACATCAAACTGTGGAGAGGGAGTGCAATAAAATTAATGAAGTTATGAGGAAAGCACAGAACTGGTGGAAGAGGAGTAAGCTGCTAGCCAGATGCTACGCATTCAGATAAAAGAAGAAGAAAAAGAAAAAGAACAAGAAGAAGAAGAAGAAGAAGAAGAAGAAGAAGAAGAAGAAGAAGAAGCAGAAGAAGAAGAAGAAGAAGAAGAAGAAGAAGAAGAAGAAGAAGAAGAAGAAGAAGAAGAAGAAGAAGAAGAAGAAGAAGAAGAAGAAGAAGAAGAAGAAAAGGAAAAATGAAGAAAAAAAGAAGCATAGAAGCGAAAGAACAGATGCTTAGATATTCTTTCTGTAAATGAAGAAACAAAATCTGGGAAACAGCAGACAAACGAGGTACATGTAGTACAATATTCACGTCTTATCAGTAGGATTGACCTGATTGTGTAATAAATTATAAGGTCAGTGAGAGGCAAGGTCACCAACACCAACTCCAAGTCATTAGGCACAACATCCCGTAGTAGACAACGGTGATGATGAGAATGATGATGATGATGATGATGATGATGATGATGATGATGATGATGATGATGATGATGATGATGATGATGATGATGATGATGATGATGATGATGATGATGATGATGATGATGATGATGATGATGATGTTGATGATGATGGTGATGATGTTGATGTTGATGATTTCATCAAAAGAACATCAGCAGTTGATAAAGCATCTCTGCCCACCATCTATTACAGTGCGATATCAACATGGTGAAACTCACAAAGTGCAAAAAGACAGTGACGTCCATGTCTGAAGTCTTAGCAACCAAGTGTGATTCCATCACGGCTGATATGCTAGACTTGTTGTGCACACAAACAATGAACAAACACGCTCCTGTGAAAACCAGGGAAATTTCTCACCACGACAAAGCCGCCTGGTTCTCTCTTCAACATAAACAAGCGAAACAGGAGAAGAGAAAAGCTGAACGGAAGTGGAGAAAGTCAAAACTACAAATTGATAAAGAAATTTATTTGTATCATGTTAAAAAATCAACAAGACTCTGTAATGACGCTAAAGTCGACTTTTACAATACCAAATTTAGTAATGTAAAAAACTGCAAAGAGTTGTTTCAGATCGCAGGCGAGCTTTTAGGCAAACGTGGGGCTCCCTCCCTACCCACAAATGTGAGTGAGGAGGAACTTCCCTAATTGTTTTAACCGCTTTTGAAAATAAAGTTAAAGATATAAGGAAAAAATAAGATGTTTTAACAACTAGTGTGTTACTTCCAGTTGAACCGACTGAAACTATTGAATTAGATATTCCACACTTGTCAAAATTTGAAGAAGTCGATGAAAAAACAGTAAAGGAACTAATTTTTTTACGAGCAGCCTCAAAGTCCTGTGAATTGGATGGTATACCAATGAATTTGGTTAATTCGTGCGTTGACGAACTTTTACCGGCCATTACAAACATTATAGACACCTCTTTGACTACAGGGCACTTTCCGTCACTTTTCAAAAAGGCTATCGTAAAGCCTCTCCTAAAGCAACATAACTTGGATCAAAATGATTTTAAAAACTAACGTTCGGTAATGGCGGTATCGAATGTGCCCTTCCTTTCGAAGATTTTAGAAAAAGTGCTGAAACAATTTTTAGAACATCTTGAAATAAACAAGCTTAGAGAAAGTTTTCAAAACTCTGAAGAATCTTTTTAAACGTGTTTTCAGTTCTTTAGTTGCTACTTGTCTTTGCCCGTTGATCTTTTACGTAGATTGCATAATTCAATTCCATTTACACTAGATATTAAATCTTTTATCTGTATATGCATAATTTGTATCGTTTTTTAAGAACTAGCGCTTTTGTATACCTATGTATGACTCTCGTGATAGTCTATCTTTTTCTCATAAGGTTTTAATTTTGGATTATTAAATTTTGTTCAGTTAAGGTTATTTATTAAAGTGTTGCACTTTGTGTAACTTTTATCATATTATTTTTGATAATGAGTATATGCTGCATGATATTTACTACTACGCCTCTTCTAACGTGTATTGTTTGGTTAAAAATCAACTTTTACTTTTTTTATTTTTATGTCTGCTGTTTGGAAGATTATCAATCAGACACTTTCCGAGTAGAACCCGTGCATGGTCTCTACCAGCCAGTCATGATGAAAAAACACACACACACACACACACACACACATATGCTACTTAAGATTATTAGTATCACACATCAAATAGGTTATAGCTTTGTGCTATAACATAAATTTTGTTCATCTGACCAATGATATAGTAAAATTAATTACACGGAACATTCCGACTATGCTAGTTAGTCTTCGTTGGATTTCTTGGATAAACAATTCGCGGTATCTGTGTTCTTGACGTAATGGTTATGATTTCCCCTGCCCACCCCTCCCTCCTCTTGATTTTATAATTATGCTCATTGAATAAGAAAGAGGTAGCTTTGTTTTTTGTTTGTTTTTATGTTTTGCCTTGGCATTAAAGCTCCTTTTTAATAGCATGGCTATAGATCTAGGTGACAAGTCATTTCTGACAACTTTTTCAGATTTACGCATTAAATAATCGATAAGGAAACGGTCCCCATTTGTTAAAATAATAAAAATTCGTCGAAAGTTTCAGATTCGTGATTACAGTAAAAATATCAAGCTAAGTGATTAAAAAAACAAGAACTTATTGGGGTGTTTCTTTTGTTCATTTAACACCGTTTATCTTATTTTTGTTTCTGTTTCTAAAATAAAACCAAAATATTCTTCATAGTCTACAAACGAAGCTTATATAATAAACTTATGTCTAAAGTTGTATCTAAAAAGTTTTTTTTTTCAAAACTTACTTGATAAGCGAAACCAAACCTTTAACACGGATCGCGAGTTGAAGGCCTGTACTGAATGTATCTCCAGATAAGTGTAATCCTTGCGGTTACATAGCACCAAAATGGACAGGCGTGGAGTATACACACTCAGTGCATGTACAATAGTCACCTTGCAATTACCGACCTATAACGAAGTCAAAGACAATAGGTAAGGGAATCCACATCGGGTCCAATCAGAGCTATATCCTAGACTTACGGAGCCAATGGGCGATCAGAAATCCCCAGCATCATGGGCGTGATTATGTCATAAGTAATCGTGTTGTGGATCGCAAACCCTGCAGTGCCTGTACAATTAACATTATAAGTATAAAACTACTCAGTAAATCTCCACACAGAGACATCTAGACAGGGATGCTCGGTACACGGAAGTCTCCAGGTGTCCGGCATGAAAGTCCAGGCTTTGCGATCCGCCTGCGATGGACGATAACGCTTTACGGATTACGTCCCTTAATCATGGGATTCTCTGATCGCTCAAGGCTCCTCGGCTATAATGCACAAACACAACGTAGCTTACGTCTCGTTGTAAGTCTTCTTATTTTTTATTATTACGACTTGATGTAAGCTACGTCTTGCTTGTGCATTCTACCCCACAAATCTTGGATACCTGTAGCGCTGAGAGGTAATGTCCCAGTTATGTACATGTACGATTAGCTGTAGCGCTTTGGTTTGACGTCGGTGCAGATCGCCCTTCTACCGTCTTCAATCTCGGTATGATCCCCATTACCACAAGGCGTCTGTTTATGTGTGGTCAGTCAGGCCTTGGTGCTGGGGGTGGTTATCTAATCGCCGGCGCGGCCAGACGTCACAAAGTTAGTAGCCAGGGACAAAGATAGTAGATCTAAGGACAGGGATGGAACCGGACAGATAGAGATCGAGTAAGAAACAGCGGAAATCCTGGAGTAGCAGTCACAGGGTGTGGGTCTATACCTAGGCGGACATAATGACCTCTCAGGTGTATACTGATCTACTCGTGATAAGCTAGATTCACAGATTGCTATTAATAGATCTGTGGCTATATTCTATTATTTTCCAGGTGTGTCTATCAGACAATCCCCGCGAATTTTGTTGTCTTTATGAATTGTATTGTTTTCATTACAGAAAATGGTGTGTCTATTTCTTGGCATACCAATTTAATGTGTTTTTTGTGTGTGTGGTCTTTCTTTGATACATGGATAGATAGATAGATAGATTGATAGATAGATAGATAGATAAATAGATAGATACATGGATAGATAGATAGATAGATAGATAGATAGATAGATAGATAGATAGATAGATAGATAGATAGATAGATAGATAGATAGATAGGATAGATAAGAGATTGATAGATACAGAGAGAGATAGAGAGAGAGATAGATAGATAGAGTGTGTGAGATAGAGAGAGAGAGAGAGAGAGAGAGAGAGAGAGAGAGAGAGAGAGAGAGAGACAGAGAAAGAGACAGAGAGAGAGACAGAGAGACAGAGACAGAGAGAGACAGAGAGACAAAGAGAAGCAGACAGACAGACAGACAGAGAGAGAGAGAGAGATAGAGAGAGAGAGAGAGAGAGAGAGAGAGAGAGAGACAGACAGAGAGAGAGACAGACAGACAGACAGACAGACAGACAGACAGAGACAGACAGACAGACAGACAGACAGACAGACAGACAGACAGACAGACAGACAGACAGACAGACAGACAGACAGACAGACACAGAGACAGACAGAGAGAGAGAGAGACAGACAGAGAGCGAGAGAGAGACAGAGAGAGAGAGAGAGAGAGAGCGGGGGAGAGAAAGAAAGTAAAGGAGAGTGAGAGTGTAAAATATAAGGCAGTTTGAGGTTAAGGTCAAGTCAACGGAACCGCCCAAGAGAGGATGCTGGGAATGTGACAAGGGATTCAGATATCATACAAGGAATTCCTCACCTGAAACCGAACACAGTGATGAAAATGTCAGCCTGTTTTACCACCTTACATTAACACTCTTGTCCAAGTATGGAGTTACATCCTGACAACAAACACAAAAAAACACAATTCTTAGGGTCTTATCTTGTGTGCACAGTGTTGGACTTATGGGGAAGAGGTGGTTCAGTAGTTAATTGGGTTTGTGTTGGTGCGTTTGTTGATTAGTGTTCAACTTCAGCTATTTATAACGAATTATGCTATGCTGTGGACGGATCCCATAATAACGTCTGACAATTTTACGTGAGAGTATTCTATGACTCTTGCCCCAGTGGTCATTTCATTTCTTTTTTTTTTCAATCTGCATCAATTGGTAGCTTATGGCCATCCCTTCTCAACCTTTGCTGATACATGTTAGGGTAAAAGATTTACTCCGCCGATCTAATCTGGGGTATGCAGACATTCATTCGTGAATAGTTTATTTATACACCCCAATAGCTTATTGCGCAAGAATGCAGTTTAGATCTTTATAATTTTTCATCGGAAAAAAGCGAAAATTGCTTATAGTTTCGCATTTTCTTAATAACCAAGCAATATGGTGTATCGAGAAAATACCTCTTCGCGATGGAGATACCCGGAACTTGTCTGATCACGTTTTACTGACGTCGACCCAAGCAGAGGGGGAATAACGATAGCAAGGTATAAAATAAATTATAGTAGGTATAGTAAAGCAGGCTCTAAAAATTATAGACAATACAAAACACAGAAACTTTCGGCATGTGGTCTGCATCAGACAAAACAAAATAGAAAAAAGATAAAGAAATTAAATAGTTAAAGAAGACACACACACACAAATATATACCCAGTTATATAATTATAGAGAATTCAAATGATAAATCATTGAATTATTTGAAATAACATCTGTTGCTGTAGTTATAAGGTAATCAATGAAGTAGCAATGCTAATACGGTCTTGTATCTGAGTTGTCAATTATCACACAATAATTTAATCATACGTACTTAAGGGAAATAATCTTTCCTGCTAGCATCGAATATACCTGATTCCTTCCCCTTGGTTTCCCAGACCACCCTGAAAGAGGCGACAGCTCGAGGTGACAAGGGGCACTACTCTGCTAATCCGAGCACCCAGTGGCCTGTAGGGTTAGGGTTACCCCATAAAACTCCGTTTCTCACACGCCGCAGCGGTCATCGCCTGTTAGTGTGAAGCTAAGCTTTAGAGCTGTGTTAACATGGGGAAAGATGAGTAAGGTCAATACCGTGTGGTTCCTATCTCCATCTCTTTATCTCATGTGCTAAAACGGTATTAGCAATGGTGTGTAATACAAGGCTGAATGGAGAATTTGCGATAGCAGGGGCACATGGTGAATACGATGACAACAGTGAAAGAGCGTGGCCCGGCGTTTAATCATAGCTCTATCTTTGGTTATAGAAGTCAATCAGCCGTTAGGAAACTCTATTTCTAAGGGTTGTGATTCTGTCATTCATTATCGTCGTGCATATCCCAAAGCGTGTATTGTTGAGCAGAAATTCTGGGGATTAAAGACTGAGTCCTTATAAATGGCAAAGAAAGAACAATAAAACTAGTGCAGGTGTTTGACAAGATATAAGTCGTGCAGTTTCGCGATTAAAGACCAATCTTAGTAACTAGGCTATATCGCAGATTTGTCCCAAGACTAACCTCTGGCAATTTCATGTGCTGCCACATACAGACAGAGCAGGGAGACTAACAGTTCTGTCTCAGCCTGTCATGTTATACTGACTCCGAATCAACCAGTCCGGATTGTCGAAGATGCGTAGTGCATCTATTAAATGTTTGAGCAATAACTCTGAGGTTTAGGGATTTAGTGTAAACTTTATTGTAATAGACACAGTGGAGGGCGCGGTGGCCCTGGGGTAGAACATCGGCTTCCGACGCAAAGGTCCAGGTTCGAGCCCTGGCGATTGCGCTCCATACTGGTTGGGTCGGTGTCAGTTTAATGTGACAAGCTGAGACAGGAGTCATGGTATCCTCGCATTGTCTCGTGTGTGTTACCACATAAGACGTCAGTTTTGGGACCCGTCCACAATGTAGCCTATACAGTGCTAATGTTGGACATTAAACCAATTCAACAACATCAACAGCAACTAGACACAGATTGAAAAGACAACTAAAATTAAGTATGACGGACGAAGTGGTCCAAGGGTAGAGAGCACAGCTCCCCTTTGGTTGGCTAGGTGTCCAGTCCAATACACTATATTAGTGTAGGCACATCAGTAGGGGGGAAATTTAACGAATAAATTTTCCCGATCGCGGGATTTAATAAGAGATCTTCGAAATAAAAGCCCGTCGCTCTATAACGTTAGCTAACTAATCAGCCTCTCTTCAAACCCCCATTGTTAAGACAATTTTCTGTTCTACGTCTGTGATATACAGATACTTTTTAAAAACCACATCCATGATGATTTTATTTGGAAATGTTTGGCTTTAAGATGATGTTTAGCATTGTCTTTCATTATGTATTATGACTACTGCCCTCATTTCCACATAACAATTAATGTTGTGTTGATTTACTCCATAGATCATTTTAAAACTATTTCCAAGAACGTATAAGTGGGTTAATAAAAAAAATGAGAAAAGCCAATTCGTCGAAATAGCCCTGTCTCTGTCAGAACGTAAGAGGCAGCTTCTTCGGTAGGGAGGGCTTCTTCTAATTAGGGGGTCCAGGATTAAAACCCAAACATGGCAGCATTGCTCCCTACTATTTGATTCTCGGTACAAGTATAAAGTGACTAGATATGATAGAAATCATTGTTTTCCTGCTAGCTCTTTCTCTCTCTCTCTCTCAATATATCTATCTATCTATCTATCTATCTATCTATCTATCTATCTATCTATCTATCTATCTATCTATCTATCTATCTATCTATCTATCTATCTATCTATCTATCTATCTATCTATCTATCTATCTATCTATCTATCTATCTATCTATCTATCTACCTATCTCTCTATCTATCTATCTATCTATCTATCTATCTATCTATCTATATATCTCACTATTTCTCTGTGTCAGCGCGTAAAAGTTATATACCGTTCATGAGATAGTCTAGAGACAGAAATTAACTGTAAGATTTCATCCAAATACAAAAAAAACTGTGATAGTAGTTTAAAGCTCCAAGGGTATGATCTTTGAGTCGAAACCATGAGCATGATTAACTATTACCTGTGTAACATATTACTCTTGGTAAATTGCTTAAGTAATAAAGAAGTAGCAGGCGGAGATTCGAGGGCGGACACAAATTGCGGAATCAATTTTCTTATTATAAAGGTTTGATCTTTGAATCTCTTCTATAATAAACTAACAAACACATGATTGTGGCTTCCTTTTTACTCTATGTCATTTCATTGTGTAAAGCAGCTACACACACATGTCAAAACCAAACATAATAAATCAAGCAGTATTACTGTAGCTGTAATACAGAAACGTAAATGGATGAGTATTGTTACTATTGAGTTTGAAAAATCGGTGGGTCTACCATAACAAGTCTAACAATAGTTACTTTTATGTGTGGGTCGTAAAGCATATAATCAGAAAAACATGCTATAAATCCTGACCTTCCCATTGTTTTGAATAGTGTTGTTATATAAAGTTATTAGATGCTGACCATTACTTACTTACAAAGGTCATGGAAACAGTAACGTGCGACCAGTAAATCGATGCAGACGGAGCGCAAGGCAAAGAGACGGGGATAATTGGAAAAAGATATATATATAGAGAGAGGGGGAGAAAGGGGGAGAAAGAGAGAGAGAGAGAGAGAGAGAGAGAGAGAGAGAGAGAGAGGAGAAAGGGAGAGACATAGAGAAAGGGAGATGGAAAGATAGAGGGTGGGACTAGAGAGATCGGGAGAGGGAGAATCATACACATAGTTACAGAGAGAGAGAGAGAGAGAGAGAGAGAGAGAGAGAGAGAGAGAGAGAGAGAGAGAGAGAGAGAGAGAAGAGCGAAAAGACATCCTTCCGACTGTAAGCTGTGAGATCTACCCTAGGACCAGCTCTCCCTCTTATATGGATAGGCCAACTTTTTTGTCCGATTGTTTGTTTGCTTGTTTTTGTGTTTGTTTGTTTTTTGTTGTTTTTTGTTTCTTTGATTTCTTCCTTTTGTGTGTGTGTATGTGTGTGTTTGTAGATGACCATCCTGTTGTTGATGCTGTTGGTGTTGTTGCTGTTGTTGTTGTTGTTGTTGTTGTTGTTGTTGTTGTTGTTGTTATTATTATTATTATTGTTGTTGTTGTTGTTGTTCTTGATGTTATTGTTGTTTGTTCTGCTATTTTTAATCGTTTGTATTCTTGTTTGTTTGTGTGCTTGTCGCTGTCTACACTACCTTCAGAATCGGGATCTGTGTCCGCCTCCTCCTCTCATCAAACAACCATCCTGTATGCAAATGAAACTATTAACATAGACAACTAACAGTTACTGTAAAGTCCATTCACACTGACTGGTGTGTTATTGACATTTTTAACGGAGTTAACTCTTTTCACGGATCTCCTTCTTGCAGTGCGTTCACACCTTAACATTGGTGGGCGAATGATGTTGGCTGATCATATAAATATAAAACACAATCAAATTGTTATTGGCTTGTATAATGAATATCTTTGTTGACACTCCTGGTGGTGAAGCCTGTTACGCTAGACACCGGAGTTCGATTCCTTAACGGAAGGCTTGAGGGAGGTGTGGGTTGGGTGTAGACAAATTCCTTAACGAAGGATTTAGAGAGGTGTGGGGGGGATTTTTTCAGGGGTGACTTATTTAGAGTGTGGTGGGGGTGGGGGGTAGACAAGTGCTTCTTAACCGACAGGGGCAAACTGGCTCAACTGGTATCCAATCAGTAGTGGTCTTCCAATCGAGAGTTTGTGATTAGAACTCCACGATCGCTTAAAACTTATTTGTCCGATTTCATCCCCTTCCTTGAGGCCCGTCCACAATAAATTATAGCGTACATAGTGCTGACGTTGGACCAACTAACCAACGTTGGAATTCCACCCTGGTATCATGTTGTCGTATAAACATTTCCTTAATAACTCAATTGATCGCTTTGCGTTCTGGCAACAGATTATTTTTCTTTTTGTTGACTTCACATCAAACCGTTTGTATGTTACCAATTGTTTTGTTTTTGTTGAATTTCACATCAAACCGTTTGTATGTTACCAGCTGTTCAGATATATATATATATATATAGTCATGTCGCATATGTATGTTACCAGCTGTTCTGTGTGAACGTCGATTAAGATAGGCGAGATGACTTTCTCACTCGGTAGCGAAAACGACTATAAATAAAGGGGTTACAAGGTCGAATCTCGGAGAGGCTGGCGTTTTCAGTGTTCGTTGGGTCAGCTTCGTTAAAATTTATATTTCTTACGGCAAGGAGTTCCCTTATTCAATACCTATGCAGACCGCTTTGTTCCAAAACGGTTGTTGCCAGTACATGTATGGTATTATTGTAATGTGACCAACAAAGACACACATTCTGGAATCCCAGTGTTGTCTCTAGGTGGGCAAACATACTATTTTCCGGGGGGAAAATCAGTTTAGTTGGTTTAACGCCCAACATCACCACTATAATTATTTGCATTATTGTGGACGGGCCCCAAGACTGACGTCAGACAATTTTATTTGCTGCCACACACGAGGCATGGCGGGGATATCATGACTTCTGTCTCAACCGGTCAGATTAAACTAACACCGACCCAAGCAGTAGAGAACGAAAGCGTCAGGGTTCGAACCACGGACCTGCTGCGTCGAGAGCCGGTGTTCTACCCCGGACTACCGCACCACCCTATTTCCTGGAGACCCTTACGGTAGACGGTCCAGATGCGCCCAAGGGACGACTGGATGTCATTTTGGTTTGTTGGTTTCGCAGCGTTAACAAGTAGGTTACATCTAGGACATGCCCGAAGACTAACATCTGACAAAATTACGTGCTGCAACACAAAGATATGGTATCTGGACTTGTTTCTTAGTCTGTCATATTATACAACGATGTAATGACACTGGTCAACCATTGATTTGGGAACAAAGCGGTCCAAATGTGGATCGAAATGGGGACAGACACTCCAAATGTAGCTCGAGTGCTTTTGCTCTTGGGCCACCTCGATGGACGTTAAAAAAACAAGCAAACTATGTATCCCTTTAGCTACACTACAATGAGATCTCAATAATATCATACTCTCTAAAGTAGAAAGCGGTAGTATATGGCTCATGTTCTATTATAATATATCTCAGAAATACTAATTAACACTAATTTAATCCTTGCGACTTTATAAACTCTGTCTACGTCGCTCATCAAAGGACCGCCAGATGGCTCAGCCGGTAAAGCGCATGACTAACAACCAAGAGGCCAGAAGTTCGATCCCCAACTTCTATATCTTTGGCTTGATGGAAACCAGCACGCCTCGTACTCTAAGATCCTTTGTGAGAAGTATGGAGCATTAAATATATTAATGATTAAATTTAACATAAGAACCACAACAACAAAAAATGAGAGATAAAAGTTTAAACCCTCTTGACTTTCACATGTCTGTCTATGTCCGCCGTCTCTGACAATACCACTCGGCGCGCCAAAGCAGCATGCAAATCAAAGTGTATGTATACAAGCAAAAAGTGTAAGAAAATGCTTGCAAATACGATTTATGGCGTAAAAGTTGGCAGCTCTCCATTAAATAAAAACTGGCGCGTGGAGAAAGTTGTATAATTATTTATTGTATATGCACTTAGCCACTCTAAGTCCGCTTTAGTCGCTCACAATGTTATAATTATGACTGAATAAAAATAGTTTATTTATTATTAGCTGCACCAGTCATTGCGCATCTAAGTTCGACGCATTAGATCTGACTTTACTGCACTTTTGAGAAGTGCATCTATATCTACACATTTTAGTCTTTCCTACTTCTTGGGGCATATTTTTGTGTTGTTTCCAAAAAGAGTGATTCGTTGGCAGGTAAATAATAATCGCAATAGTTACTGAGTCCATATAATGAACATAAAGTTTCAATTTAGCTGCTTAACGTCCAACGTTAGCACTTGTGTATAATTTTCTCTCTTAAAATAAAATTAAATGAAATAAGTTGAGTTGTTGGTTTTTTTGACGTCCATATCTGGTCAAGACTATTTGTATGGTGGATGGACGAATCCCAAGACTAACGTCTGACAGTTTTACGTGTTGCCACACAGAGACAGTATGGAGATACCAGGATTCCTGGTTTTCCTTTGCTTTCCATTTCAGCACGATCGGTTCAATAGAAGATAATTTATGCAAGGTCAAAACATGAACAGTATTGTATAAGTTTTAGGGAATCAAGATGGATTTTTTCTTTAAAAAAGGAATTTAAACCTCATTAAACATTTTGAACTATTTCCAACAGGAATGTCACAAAGGGAAATGAGATCTCTAAGGACGTATGAAGTGTTGCTTAGCCTCTCGCTCCTGTTGTTGTTGGTGCAAGTTGCTTCATCTGAGACTAAAACAGATATCCTACTGAACGCTGCCCCTTCCCTCACGCAAATAGACATTCTGTGTTTTCTCTTCACAACCGCCAAGAATCTTTGTAAGTATAAAAACTATACATATTATTATAAATAAAGTCACTGGTAGTACACGTAATACACATATAATGTTTAGCAATCTTGTAGTAATGGTCCTGAGTTGTTTAAGAAATACGGGTACATACTGATATTCAGGACGAAAATGTTACTCATACACCATATTATTATCATACAACAGGTTTTATATTACCAGATATTAATGTAAAGTTTAGTTTTGATGATCAATTGGTTCATCAGTCTAATTCAACGTTTGTCGCCTTTGAAATAAGTTGTTTTTCGTGCCTGTATCGCACTTTTTGGGAGGTCAGCTCACATATTTCGTTACATCGTAAACAACAAATCAATTGTATAAAACTATTTTTACATGAAGAAATTGTGTATATAGAAAAAGAGTGCTACAGCGGTTCTGTGCCGATACATCTACAAGTCGAGGGTTCTAATTCCATAAAAGGCAATACATTTTCCACTATTTTTTTTCATGAAGCTTACTCTTACAAGTGCAGTACAAATACCTAAAAGTTCAGCTTTACTGAAGGATATAAGTTCTTTTTATGCAAAGCCTTGTATTTTTGCTAACAGATCGAACAAAAATTTAAAAAGAGTAATCTCTTGCTGAAGATGTTTAAAATACATTTTTTTCTACATAACATCAATTTTTATATTTAATAATTAATTGAATTATATTATTTTACAATGACATTCGTAAAAACATTGGTAACTGCACACAAAATAAGGATAATGATTGGGGGTTAACTAATTGACCATACTGCAAGGAATTTATTTAGTTCTGTGAAATTCTCTCATCCCATAAGTTGAATTAAATAATGATATACGTATGATCTTTTTATTCTTAACAAGTACTCTAATATTTAACCATCATAAGTTACAACTCGAATCGTTGTTAAATTAGTGCCTTAATCCTAGGCTATCTTTCCGGTTTCCATGCCCTGGTTAGATAATATATAATCAAAATTGAAAACTTGTATGTAATTAAAACTTGTTATATGATATAAAAAAACGCAAAGAAACAAACAAAACAAAAAACGAACAAAAAACGCTTAAAAACGTTTCTATTACACATTGGTAAAACTTTGCGAAACTACTAAGGCAAAGATGTTTGGCACTGCAAATCGATCTCATATCACAATAATTATTGGCCGATATCACCTCTAGTTTTCTTCGAATGAGATAAACTGCCGGCCCATGAGCCAGTACTAAGACGCTCCGCTATGAAGAAAGCCGGGTCAGAAAACTGTGATAGTGCTACTCTTCCTAAATCCACCGAACTATGTCCTGATTTAGATCTTGGATGAGATAAGATGAAGTAAGATTTTTTTCTTGGCATTTTGAATAAAAATTCACTACCATGTTTTATTTCGCATACGTAATACACTGAATATGGTTACACAACTTCGAAATGCATTTCAAAAAAAAATTAAAAAGAAAAAGAAAACAGAAAACATAAAATTATAATAGTTACACTAATAATGGCTTTTTTCAAAATTTAGTTTCGCTCTATTTTGTTTCGTTTTGCCGTTTGTTTTGTTGATTGTCTTGTTTTGTTGTTTTTTGTTTTTTGTTTCTTTTTTGTTTTCTTTGTTGTCGTTGCTCTTGTTGTTGTTTTGGGGGGAGACTTTTTTGCAATTAAAAATATTGAAAAAACTATACTGTATTTAAAAAAAATAAAGATGTTAAAAGCAAGAATACAGTAATTACGGGGATATGCAATTTTTAGACTCATTAGTATTTTTCATGTCATTTTTTTACACTTAAACGCTCAGAATGTTTTAATTAAGTTGGATGGCAATACATTGTTATACCCACCTTTGAATATGATTCATCCCCATTCTTTTTGATGTGTGTATACATGGCATGTCTTTTCACTGATACGTGTACTTCCACAGTCTGTTCAGGTGTGACGAGTCCAATATGCAACACGATAGAGTACTACCGCTCCATCACCTGTAGGTCCTAAACACACAGAGAGAGGTGAGTAGGTTCGTTGTTTGGTTGGTTGATTGATTGTTTGAATGGTTTATTGATTGAAGCATTAAAATGATACTGTTTGAGAAGTATGAGTGGTTAGTCCTTTCTTTGGGTGGAAAAGGAGAGAGATTGACAGTGGGAAAATGGGTAGCTATATAGATAGATTGATTGATAGATAGATAGATAGATAGATAGATAGATAGATAGATAGATAGATAGATAGATAGATAGATAGATAGATAGATAGATAGATAGATAGATAGATAGATAGATAGATAGATAGATAGATAGATAGATAGATAGATAGATAGATAGATAGATGCGATGAGGAGGCGGCTACGGTTTATTCATTGCGTTCGATGTAGGTACCAGATAGATCAGTGTGTAGGTCTAGAGCGTTTAAGATTATCAGCACGAATAGGACTATATTGCAGACCAGTTCCAACACTAACGTCTGACAATTCTACGTGTTGATACGCAGACACAGAGCGGGAAAACCAGATCTTCTGTCTCAGCTAGTCACACTATAATGACACAGGCCAAACCAGTAAAGAACTGTACATGACCCGCACAGGGATGTACTATGTCGCACCTTATGCATGAGACAGCTTGTTCTCCGACGTCTAAGGATGTAAGTGAAAAAAGATGGCAGAGAGACACCCGGAAGTCATGACCTGGGTGTGGCCCGACCCCCTTAGAGTGTCAGGAGTTAAGGGCCGAAACACTTGCTATAAGGGGGGTTTCTTCTCTGAAGACTCTCTGTTATCTAGCTCCCCCATGAGTTTCTACACACTATGTCGCACCTTATGCATAAGACAGCTTGTTCTCCGACGTCTAAGGATGTATGTGCAATGTCGCAGTAAGCTTACAACCAGTCTTAAAAGTGCTAATAATTATGAATTGTAAGCTTAACCCGCTGTTGTATTTACAACCCTAGCTACATGTATTTATTTCCTAGTCCCGTTTCTAATTTTTTGTTTTTTTTCTACAGATGAAACAAGACCCCCTGAGCTGTAGACCCCTAAACACAGTGTACAGCAACTTTGATTATATTTACCTCGCCTAGACCTGTTAAAGATCCTGTTACCTCAGTAAATGTTGAATTATGTACTATCTCGTTTCCAAAATACTCTAACTCTGTAGTAATTTATTTATGAGAAAGGACATTATGCAACTGAAGTGACGTTTTGTTTAAGGAAATAAGGGTAGAATCTGAGAATCGAACCGAGGACATTCAATTCGTTAGTACTGAGCACTATTGAGCTGAGTTATCAAGTATGTGTTGTCAATGAGTGAAGAAGGTTTTGTGTTTGGTATTTATTATGTATATCTGGAAGTACATGATGTAACGCGAGTGTCTGAAATGAATGACAATAAAAAAAAAAAATACAGGATAATTATGCATCTCCTTTTTTTATTTGTTATTGTTGTTGGCGTTTTTGTTTTTGTTGTTTTCGTCGCGTCATCGTTGTTGTTGTTGTTGTTGTTGTTGTTGTTGTTGTTGTTGTTGTTGTTGTTGTTTTTGTTGCTTTTGTTATTAATAGTGTTATTTGTGTTTGCTTTATATCTTTCCAAATTGTCCTAATAGGAACTATCTGCAAGTTGATCTTAGTACAAACATTGTGCAGTCGAGTGGTGTCTTTAATGCATACCAAGTCAAAGATGTTAGGCAACGTTTGCATTGTAATCGATATCGTGAGTTGGAGCCATACCTTTAAAGCTTAGGCTCCATATAAATATCGGAACAAACTGAGGCCATAGTAATCAATACCAAATAAGCAGGCCCACTGCAGCTGCTTTAGGAAAACATCAAAGATGTTGACAAGTTTGTTTATCTTGGCAATGTTGTAAGTAAAAACAGAGGAACGGACGAAGGCATCAGATGCCGAATCAATAAGGCCCGATACGCTTTTAACACCCTAATACCAATCTAAAGGTCTACAGCGCTGTTGGTCAAAAACAAGATCAGGATCCTCAATACCAACGTGAAGTCGGTCCTTCTCTATAGCTCATAGACATGACGTGTGACAAGACCAACAGTGAAACACTGTAAAAATTAAACAGCAAATGCTTCAAAAACATTCTCAAAGTTAGGGCGCCTAAAGGCATTCCAAACAATTAATTATGGAACAGAGCGAAAAAAAAACTCCCATCAAGACGGGGATCAGAAAGCGCAAATATGGCTGGATAAGCCACACACGTGTAGAACCAGCATCCAACACCACAATGCAAGCTGTTGAGTGGAACCCCCAAGGAAAAAAGATCGACCGCCTGAAGCAGACTTGGCGACGAAGTACCGATGTGTAGATAAAAGCCGCTGGTAGTAATGGGCCGAACGGAATGGGGCTAGCCCTAAGCATAGCCAGAACCAAGAGGCTTGCTTAAACTAAACTAAAGTAGACTGAAAGCTTAGGACAGAATGAGTATGTTTTGGTCACAGCACTTTGTAACCATTAGCGCAATGCTAAGTTCTTCTTACTGCTTTCATAAGTTTACTTATTATTTCTCTTTCAGTCTTAGAAACCCCCAAGGCAAACGCAAGGTCGGCCGTCTGAAGCAACCTTGGCGGTGCTGCACTGATGCAGAAATAAAAGCTGAGCTGAGGAGGACCAGCCAGAACCGAGTTGGGCGTTCGGAATTTGCCGCAGCTCTATGTTCCACAGGCAATCAAGAGGCTTAAACTAAACTAGACTTTAGGCTTAAGACAGAATGTATAATAGTATTTTTATGGTAAGACACCCCCGTAGCCATTGGCTCAGAAGTTCTCTTGTTTTCTTAGTTTACTTATTATTTCTCTTTCAGTCTTTCAAAAACACACTTGCAACACTGAAATAATCGAAGTAAACGCATTTTGTGCACATGAAGGGCAACAGTAATTCAGTTTCGTAATGAAAAAAATAATAGTGAGAATTGAATGATACTCAGAGAGGATTTTTTATTTAGCATCATCAGTAATCTAGACAGCCTTAACCGTGCTGAAAACTCAAATATAAAGCCCAATTTCATTCTAGCTGCAACGTTTTTACTCCTTTGGTATCTTCCTTTAATGAGGCAAGTAATATAGTGATAACATTGAATGATGCACTCTTTGCTCTTGAGCTAAAACTACTGTGACTGAACACAAAATTAACGATGTTTTCTATACGCATCAGTTTGTCTAACAATG
>RQTK01000473.1:55850-82057 GCA_003991915.1 Elysia chlorotica
TCCTGGCTGTTGCACTCCCTACTGGTTGGGTCGGTGTCAGTATAATGTGACCGGCTGAGACAGGAGTCATGGTATCCCCACCCTGTCTCGTGTGTGGCAGCACATAAAATTGTCAGACGTCCGTCTTGGGGCCCGTCCACGAAATAGCCTATAAGTTGCTGACGTTGGACGTTAAAACCCAACCAACCAACCAACCAACCATAAAATAATGTTATATAGTGGTGCAATGTACAGTCATCATTATCATGCTGTGAAAATTACTCTCTTCCTCTCCATCCCGCTCTATATCTCTTCAAAACTCTCTCTCCCTCTGTCTCTCTCTCTTTCTCTCTCTCTCTCTCTCTCTCTCTCTCTCTCTCTCTCTCTCTCTCTCTCTCTCTATCTCTCTCTTTCTCTCTCTCTCTCTCTCTCTCACTCTCTCTCGCTCTCTCTATCTCCCTTTCCCTCTCTCTTTCCCCCTCTATCTCTATCGTTATCTCTTTTTTTAATTCCCATTTCCATCATTGTCTTTTCATATTGCTACAGTATGTACCGGCCCAGCCAGTGCAATTTGCAACACAGTGGAGTATTTCAGATCTATTACTTGTAGAGAGTGAGTCTCTATTGTTATTTGTTTCCTTTAAATAGCAATAATAATGCAGCGAGGCAAGTAAAGAAGGGAAGTGTGTCTGAGTGTGTCAAAAAAAAAAGGGGGGGGGGGGCGAAAGTTCAGCCAGCAAAGCGAGTACTTTCAATCACGAAGTTGTGGGTTCGAATCATGATTTGTTTGCCCAGTTCCCGGATGGTTTGGTCCTGACCAATGAAAATTAATTTGACCAGCTGAAAAAGAAGTACTGGCACCCTTAACCTGTCTCTTTGTAAAAATTAAAATATCAAAATATAGCTGCGTTGGTTTCGAGATCAATCTTTGTGATACCCCAGTAGCTAGCGATGAACGCTAAGGAAAAAAGCACGCTTTTTTACCCAAGTAACTTTTACATTATTAAAGGGTGCTTTTCTTAAAAGGAATTGTTTAGTCATACTATGATGCCATAATATACTTTAGTTGAGGAATAGCAATGAAATATAATAATTGTACTTTTAGAGGTTATTTATTTAATATATTACAAATTACTACCATGTACAAAATATATTTCTTGTAAATAGTACTTTAGTTTTTTTTTGTAACGTTTTTAAGTCATGGTTTGTAATAATAATAAAAAAAACGAAGCGAGTATACCTACTAAAACCTTTTTTATAGCTTAAATGCTTAAATATTTTCTGTTATACGATAGATATAGTATACGATTTGCACGTTAGAAGTCTATTGAATAAAACATCAGCTTTCAAGTACTTCCATGTTATCTGTTCCGAACAGATTTTACATTTATTTCAGTAAAATAATAAAAATAAAACAACGGTAATTAAAAACGTAAGTGTTAAAAAACATCTTGTGTTTTAAATACAATCATTTGTAAACTGTCTCATAAATATTTTCTAATGTATCAAATTTTTCCTTCCACAGCTGATATCAAATGATGGCTGTCAACCGACACTTGTATGGGATATTCACAGATTGCAAGTTCTGAGCTGAGCTTCCATGAATAATTATCATTAAAAAATTTTAATTTATTTTTCTAAAGGCAAGTTTGGACTTTGTTAATCGTAATTGTGTTTTGTGGTGCTTATGTGTTTATGAATGAACATGATTATTGCATGTGTACATGAATCCCTGATTATCAAAACATGTGTGCGACATCAGAGTTATTTATTACAGGTACCGATGAATAGGAAAATGTACAGACTGCACGGAATAGTCAAACGAATGGATTGTCATATATTGAAGAAAATGTCGAGTTGCGCAGAGACATTTCAAGGGACATCATTCATAAAATATTTCAGGATTCTAAACTTAACTCCCTTTAACAAACAAATTACGAAATGACTTGTTCAAACCTAAAATTCTGTCTGAAAAAGAAGTCGGCGATATATTCGAACCATGGATGGAATGAAAGGAGTGCACAAACTGCAGAGGCAAGAGGAATGTGTTTACCTTGCTAAATATATCATATTACTTTATTTTTTTTTAATGACGCTGTATACCACTATCTCTCATTCTTTCTCTCTCTCTCTCCCTTCTCTCTCTGTATATATTATGTTTTAAATAGTTATCATTTTAAACTTGTGCGTATATTTACGTTTTCTTTCTTTAAAAGTTGTATGGTTTCATAGATTGCTATTTCTTCACATTCAAAAATATCATGTGAAGGTAATCCTAGATTATCAAAAACATATGTGATATCGGTGTTATTTATAATATAATATGAACATACATGTATACAGAATGCCAGGGATAGTCAAATGAGCTATTATTAAACTGTTTGTAAACATAATAAAAACTTCAAGGGGGTTTATAACTGAAAATGGGAAATTTTAAGAAAAGTAGTATCCCCATAAAATGAATGGAGCATTAAGATACACCTGAACAAAGCAATTGTTCTTTTTTGCTAAACATAGATCAATAATGTTATGTAAAAGAAATTTAAAAAAAACACCATCCAATCTTTGGATAGGATGTCCCATGAACCCAAAGACACATTTAACAAGACAGACAGACAGACAGACAGACAGACAGACAGACAGACAGACAGACAGACAGACAGACAGACAGACAGACAGACAGACAGACAGACAGACAGACATACAGACAGACAGACAGGGCACACATTAACCTATTCATAGCTTTTAACAAAAAATGGGAAGAGAGAGAGTGCTCTTCGAATAACGAAGTAACCTAGACAATTCAAGGGACATTATCAATAAAAAAAGGTTAGGATTTCTGGATTTAACTCCCTAGAAACAAAAAAGGCCCGCCTTTTCAAAGCATTAATACTGGTATCCTCAATTTCTCTCGGAGTGGCAGCATGTAAAAACAGAAATATTGCTGTACCGTATTAAGAAACAACAACAACAAAAAACAAGAAAAAAAAATAACAACAACAAAAAAACATATCGAAACTGTTATCGTTAAAAAAAAAAAAAAACACTTTAATTCTTCCAACATGCCGCGCAATTATCTTTTAATTTTCTTTAAAATGTCTCTTGAAATGTACACTTTTGCTGAATGTTAATTAAAAAGACACGCCCCTAAAGCCTTTAGAGCAATTATTGGATGAGACATGAACTTAAAATCCTGATCTGGCTCTCAATTTATGTACCAGCGACTTAGGGAAAACAAACAGAGAGGCAGGAGCATTTGAAATCGCGGGTTTTTACGATAATAATTTTTGCCCCACAGGGAATTTATTGCAGGTTTTATTTTAGTTCTTAACGAATTCTTTTTTCATCAGTTAAGATTTTCGAAAAATTAATAAACATTATTTCTAGCCAAACAGCAATTTAGGGAGAGTTTAGTTGGTTTAAAGTCAACGTCAACACTATGTGTATGTCATACTGTGGACTGGACCCAAGACTAGCGTCTGACAACTTTATGTGCTGCCACACACGAGACAGAGTGGGGTACCGTGACTACTGTCGGTCACATTATAATTGACACCGACCCAACCAGTAGGAGCGAAATCACGGATCTCCAGCTTCGTAAGCCAATATTCTACCCCAAACAGCAATCTAGGGTACTAAATATAAAGACAATATATTTAGAGGCCGGAGTTACCATGTATTTAAAAGTAAAAACCGAGCATCTAAATGTACTTTCTTTGCATTAAGTACCATGAGACAATACTCAAAGAGTGTAATTTTTGTGTAGTTTCAGTGAAGAATTCGTGCGCTATATGGTTGGTTGGTTGCTTGCTTGCTTGCTTGCTTGCTTGCTTTGACGTTCGACGTCAGTACTGTGTAGGCTATATAGTGGACGGGCTCCATGATAAACGTCTGTAACTTTATGTGCATATCATTCTGGACTCGTGTCTCAGCCGTTCACAGTCTTTAAACTGATACTAACTTAAGCACCAGCGGATCAAATTTTAATATACGCTTACTTCCCTTTACCTGAGCTTTCCCTGTTAAAAGTGCTGTGTTTTCTTGCAGGTTTTACCTGCTTACATTGCCTCCCAGAAATTGCGAGTTTGAAAGGTAGGCGATTCTCCTTAAATTCAGAAAATAAGGGAAATTAATCTAATTTTGTGTTCTAATTTCATTTTAGGCTCTTTCACAGTACGCAAACACAAAATGTGTGAACCACAGCATTTTTATTTTTAGTTCGTATGCCAGTACAATTCATTTAGACAAAACAGCACGTATATATCGGAACAGAAATTATAAAATATATAGAAAAGTTGATCGCATGCATCATTCAGAACTCTGTATGGTTAGACAGACGGGAAAGTTCAGAATAAAAGACAAATGAAGCACCTGTAGAAGCGGAGGGCCGCAAGCTGAGGTACCCTTGTGCACGTCATTAGTCATACATAGTCAAGTTTCAGATTTGGAATCTTAGTCTGCTTCAGCTGACCTTGCCTTCTTTTGCTAGAACGTTTATCGATTTGTTTTTGTTTTTGCTTTTTATTTCGTGTCTTTGTCTGTCTTTTTATATGTCCCTAGGTTGGTCGGTCGGTCTAACTGCCCCCCCCCTCCTTCTCTCTCAATAATCCTAATCTATCTTTCTATCTATGCACCTTTGTTTCTATGACTATATTTCTGTGCATTATCTATCTATCTATCTATCTATCTATCTATCTATCTATCTATCTATCTATCTATCTATCTATCTATCTATCTGTTTGTCTGTCTATCTGTCTGTATGCCTATCTAACTACCTACCTACCAACCTACCTACATACCAACCTACCTACCTACCTACCTATCTACTTATCTACCTGCCTTCCTTTGCTTTCCTTTCTATCTCCCATGCCACCTTCTTTCCTGGTTTTCTCTTTTCCATCCCTTCACCACTCTCTCATATTAATTTCCCCACAACTTTTTCTATGTAGTTATTTTTTTCCAGCCACCCACTATCAAACTTGTTTCTAACTTTGTTTTCCTCATGCCGCATGTGAAACAACCAAACTTTAAGTAAAGATCAGATGCATTCCAATTTCTCAGACACGTCAATTTACCCCACCTGAGTAAAGAATGCGGAGCGCACGCGCTGGAGAATACAAGAAAAAAAAAACCCATTGTGTTAAGATTAGCATGAAACCAAAGCATAATGTTTCTCAAATAGTTTATCCGATTTCACCCCTTGTAACAGTTTGGGTGGGTGTTAGTATTATATAATCGGCTGAGACAGGAGTCCAGGTTTCCCCACCCTGCCTCGAGTATGTGTATCACATGAAATTGTGAAATGTGAGTCTTGGGTTCTTTTCACAAAAAAACCATGTAGTGCCGACGTTAATCTACGAACCATGGTTAACATTTATACTGACATAGAGTAGCAAATGTTACGCCTTTCGTTAGCATTGCTTCACTTGTTGAAATGAGTGCAAATGTGAAGTAGTTACATGTATTACAAACTCATAAAATTTTAACACACATCACTTTTCTCTAGGTGTGTTTATGTCTCTTTTTCTCTCTATCTTTATCCCTCTCCCACTCTCTTCCTCTCTCTCTCTCTCTCTCTCTCTCGCTTGCTCTCTCTCTCTCTCTCTCTCTCTCTCTCTCTCTCTCTCTCTCTTGCGCCCATAGCCTAACGAAGTCGATGTGTAAGGAAATCTGGAACGTTATGAAGATTTGAAGCTTCAAAGCTTTACTAACACAGCACTCTTAATAAAACAAAAACAAAGATAAAATTAAAAGTGCCATTTAAAGCTAAAAAAAACAACAAGACAATTAAATCAAACAAAAAAAATAGCGTGCCGTTCAAAGATTCACAAAAACAGCACACTTTTAAACACCTGGTATCGTACAACAGAATCTATGGTTTGATTCAACGAGGGCCTCAATGTATACTGTCCGAGCTTATTTCCAAAACTATACAAATTCGAAATGAGAAAGAAGATTGTGCAACTCGGGTGACGATTGGTAGCCTGAACTTTTGTGCTTGTAGTTTTATTTAACTTTATACTTTATAATGTTATACCTAATACATTGTAAGGAAACTCAGAAAATCTATAGTTATTTCAAAATTAAAGGGTTGCGATTAAAAATGTGTTCCTCTGGTTCTTCTTAAACACAACCTTTTATGAAGGCAACTCGCAGCTATGAAGATGCACAGTCGTAGTGAAGACATAGAAAGAGACAAAAACGAAACAAAAAACCCATTTTTTTTGGTAATATCATGACTATGTCAGTCCTCTTTCAAATTCAAATTCAAATTCAAATTTATTCAGTCAATGTGTGTTACATCGAAAATATATAATGTTGAATGTGACATCTTCAAAAGAAATTACATTACAATAATAGTGAGACACCACAATGAACACCAATAGAATTACACACAGACCACGCTTTAAAACCAGTTACATTATCTTTACGAGTAATCACCAGCGCTTTCAATCCTATACAGCATAAGAAAGAATGTTTACAAATGCCAACATATAAACTAACACTATTGTATAAATGTACATTGTGAAAATAGCATTAAGTTATACAGCTTTTTAACGTTGTTGTTGTTGTTGTTCTATTGAGTATTAAGTCACCACATGTCTCTTTACCCTACAGTAAATAATTTATAATAGATCTAAAAAAAACACAATATTACAATTATGGTCTGATAAGACGTTTCTGTCTTGTGTTATTAAAGAGTTTAACTGCTTGAGGGAAACAGCTGTTAACAAATCTGCTGCTACCTCTAAATGCTCGAAGGCGGCGGCCATGTGGAAGGAATTCAAAATAATGTCTCGAGGGATGAGATTTATCCTTCATAATGTTAGTGATTTTACTTGTCAAGCGCTCTTGGTATAATATTTCTAACGACTTAAGGTCGGAGCCAATAATTTTTTCTGCATTTTTGACAATTGATTCTAGCTTGTGTAAATTAACTAGAGGTAGCCTATCGAACCAAACTCCAATAGATCTTGTCAATATACTTTCAATAATAGCCCTATAGAAATTAGTCAATATCATTTTATTTACCCCGTAAGACTTCAGTTTTCTAAGAAAATACATTCTCTGTCTTGCTTTCTTAAGGATATCATTGCAGTTAATATCCCATGTTAAAGTATTGGATAGGACAGTGCCAAGAAACTTGAAACCGTATACTTGTTCTACATTTGATCCCTGTATAACCAAGGGTGGGGGTGGGGGTTCGTTTCTCCTGAAATCTATGATCATTTCCTTTGTCTTTGATACATTCAGCTGTAAGTTGTTCTGGTTACACCAGCTCATTAATAATTAATGGGGCAAAAAGTAAGACAGGTAGCAATAAATAATGCTGATATCCAGGGAAATACTAATACATTGTTTTCTATATAAACATTCTAAAAAATAAGAAAAAAAACCCACAAACCTGGTATTGAAGTTTTAAATCTACCTCGGCTATAGAGACACGTCTTGGCGCTACTTAGATCCATTTTTGCATGCAGGGTGCTGTAAGTGCGTACAGAAAGAATTCAGCACAAGTAGAAACACTACACGTAATGTGTAGATGTATACATTTTTTAGGCGAGTCAAAAACTAATTAACTTGCCATTTCAATGTCAGGTTTGTTTTTGTGTACTTATTAAGGTGTTTTTTGTGTTTTTGTTGTTGTTGTTGGTGCTGTTTTTTGTTTTTGTTTTTTTATTGTTGTTGGTGGTGCTGGTTTTTTGTTTGTTTTTGTTTTGTTGTTGTTTGTGTTTTAGAGAAAAGCGTGCACTTCAAAGCTTCGCCTTAAAGAAAACGGCCACGGCTTCGTTGATGACGGGTCATTTTTTCTCCATGCTCTATATAATCACTGTGTTTTTCTCAGTATATATTGCTTTCAATTCTTCAAGATTCGTGTTTTCTGTATTTAATTCCCGACGTGAGCAGTGTTATTTTGATTCTGTTCATTGGATTTTTATTTATTCTACTTTCCTTCGCTGGTTAACACATTCAAGAGGTGTGAGTGTATTGTTTCATTTAGCCATTTTGTCGCCTTATTAGCGTGGTTCTCTCTTTAGAGCCGTTTGAACCTTGGGCCTATTCAAATTTTGGTGTAACTTTTATTTTGTTTCTTGTTGATAGGTTATCCTTCTATATTTCTGACCTCTTTTTTACTGATAACTGTAGTCTCAGGGTTACGTTATCCTTTTCCACTCTATTACAACGTCTCATAAGTTTGTGTCTCCTTCTATTCATTGCACGATCGTGCTTGATGTCCTTCCTACCTATTAGTACGGTTAACCTTTCTTTCCTTTCTTCTCTCAATCTCTCCCTTTTCACTTTATTTTCTTTAGTTCACGTCTTCTACACACTTAGGTCAAACTTCGCTAAAAATAATTTTGTACGAGCTATACAATAAATATTTACTTTCTGCAAGCCTATGCTCAACTAAGTACATGTATAGCAAACAAAGGGGTCGGACCTGTTTTTATACTCGCGGGTGACTTGCCCGCTGATGGGACAGTTACTCAGCTTTGCGCGGCGATTGAGGCTATAGCTGGGCACGGATCCGCAATCGGGAGTTGTTGTTGAGTTGGTTTAACGTCCAACATCAGGACTATTTAGGCTATATTGTGGACGGGTCCTAAAACTGACGTCTGACAATTTTATGTGCTGTCACACGCGAGACGCCACGACTCCTGTCTCAATCGGTCACATTAAACTGACATTGACCCAACCAGGAGGGAGCGAAATCGCCAGGACTCGAACTCGGACCTTTTGCGTCGGAAGCCGATGTTCTACCCCAGGGCCATAGTGACTGCATGACTAGAGGCCTTGCGATTACGAGACCCTTGGCGAAAACGAAGACGATAGGTAAGTTAAACTGCACCGGCGTCCAACCATAGCTCCATTCTAGACTTACGGAGCTTTTTTAGTGGATGATGCCTAATGGGCGTGATTATGTTATCCGTTTATCGTTCTATGCATAGCGGAGTCTGGAATTCAAACATTATTCCGGTTTTGTTTACTTTACTCTTAGTCAGACTATAATGACACGAAGCCACCCATACTTTCTTTAAAGGCAGTGCTTCGGTGGGTACATGGGACCTACGGAAGAACTTGACTTAAACAATTAGAAAATTTATACGTGCATATACATGTTAACTTGATTTATCAATATAATGAATGATGACACTTTATCTTTTCTAAGCGATTGCTCGAAATGGTAATTCGAATAACAGACCCGCATTGGATACGTAGTTTCGAGCAGAAGCATAGATCGTATGATGCAAACTTGAGGCAAGGTGTACAGAATGATGTATGTATAACTAGATCTAGCCGTAGAGGAATTTTTATGACGAATTTCGAATCTATATGTTATATTGGTCATTATAAATTAACTGTAACCCTTATATATGAAATGGTTGAATTATAGGCTTAGTTGTGATGTAGTGATACAACGGTTAAATTGTTAAATGTATGTATGTAAATGACTGTATATGACTGTATAGTCAGACTATTATTATAGAGTAAAAAAGCCACACGTGCATAACAACGGCCGAAGCGTAAATACTTCTTATCTTAGCGCAAGTACATACAAACTTAATCGCGTTGCATCATCGTGCATGAGAAGTACGTATGCATGTACTTCATTGGACAGGTTTACTACTAGGTCTTGCACAAGTACCCGTTATGTTGCAAAGGCCTGCTCATAAATCGAGGGCTGAGAATCAACTAGTTCTATCTCCACATCTGGTGGTATTTAAACCAATAGTATGGTTAAAATCGCCGTGTTCAAAAGTTCTATGTCCAAAATATTCAAGTTGCTTCGTAGACTCTTTAAGAGATAAAATGAACAAACTTCATAGAACTTTTGACTATTTTTAAGACGAAGTAAGTATCAACAAGCTCTATGTCCAGTTTTGTCCACAACCAATCAACATTGCCCTATACGATCATGTGATCTTAGCATCCTTCGCGACGCTTCATCCAAAATGGCTGACGAAAATGGTTTAGAAATGACTAGCAGAAGTAAAACAAGACCAATTCGGGCAAAAAGACTGTCAAATGAAGAGCTGTATGAACTTCTAGACAGGTAAGATACGTACTAAATAACAATCGATTTTTCAATGTTTTGTAATTATATAGATAAATGTGATTGAATTTCAGTTCTAAAGACGAAACCAAGGAGTCCATGACTCGACAGTCTAGATCTAGACTCATACCGAGTAAAGTAGAGTATTCTTAACACTAAGTTCACGAGACGGCAATAGATCTAGATCTAGATTATTTAAAAGATTGTATCTAAACTAATCCTTCTGTTATAAAACTAATAACTTAAATAGTAGTAGTAAAGTAAATATTCTTTTTGAAGGTCTAGAGGCCCACAGGAGCCGGAGCTAAACTCTTTTTAGATGTTTTTTTTTTTTTATAATTCAGGACAATAATACAGTAATCGTAAGCCTAGGTACTTGATTACAAACATTATTTGTTTTCCTAAACTATGTTCAGATCAGATGAAGAGCTGCTGTCTGATTGTGATACTGAAGACGAGTATTGTCCAGACAGTGAGAAGTCGGAGGATTCTTCCTGTGAGCTTGATGATATTCCAGTTTCATCATTGGAGATACCAACTGATTCAAGGTAAAGTAAAGACTTCACAAATAAGAAGTACTACTATAGATATGCAAATGGGCTGTGCTCTGAGGTCGAGTCCCAGATGTGTGAACAAAAATTGAGATGGCTGTCAATTTTCAAATAGATTTCTTCGGATAGAGAAGTTGATATAGCCTTGTTAAATGTGGTAAAGATAATGTAACTGGTTTTAAAGCGTGGTCTGTGTGTAATTCTATTGGTGTTCATTGTGGTGTCTCACTATTATTGTAATGTAATTTCTTTTGAAGATGTCACATTCAACATTATATATTTTCAATGTAACACACATTGACTGAATAAATATGAATTTGAATTTGAATTTGAATTTGAGTAGAGTGAGTAGCTAGAGAGAAAGCACCACGTGTCATAAGCACCCTTGATGCCCACCAACTTTTGTGTGGAAACAGTCTCCGATGCTTTGGTTGGGGAGATCTGCACTGGTTGTACATATAGTGATTGAAAGTAGCTGTATCGTATGGGTCAGCGATTCTAATATTCCATAGCATCTTATGAAATGAATACCTCAGTCCGTTCTGCCATTCTGTGTCACGTGCTTTTTTTAACCGATGAAGCTCTGGGTAATAGCCTACATGTTCAGTTTGGATAATGCTTTTTTTTCCACCAGCTTCTAAAAGACTTTTTACGCCACTTTGCAGATATCTTTAATAACCTTATAATACCAGAGAATGATAATATAATTATGTGGATGAGAGGAAATTGAAACTAAAAAATTGGCATTAGACTGTATGTACATTATTTAATTAAAGAAGGTATAGAATTAGCTACTGATTGAAAGAAAAATAAATATTCAATGAATCTATGGACTAGGATAACAGCACTATTACATGATGAGAAAAAAAAATTGAACAAAAGAAGGCGAAGGTGGTCGAAGTCAAATAAGTTTTCTAAATTTCGATTGACAAATTATTTGCTCAAGGTTACTACGACCGTCGGCCCTCGTTATGCAATGATTACCAACTATATTTAAACATTCTACAAGTTTTAAATTATATAAAACAGTTATAAAGACTGTACATATGAAATAGTTTTAGTTTATTTTTTTTACTTAATATTGTATTGTATGCTAGAAATTGATATGCTTTATTAAAAAATCTATTTTAAATTATAAAAAATGATTACCTAGCTTTACAATCGTGAATACTTTGCCTACTTTGTTGAATATTTTAATTGTTTGAAATGTAATTTGGTTGTTTCCCTTTTAATTCTTTTTTTATGAACCTGAATTGCCTAACGTAATAAACAATTTTTTTATGTTATTAACTTAAACAAGAATAAACTAATTTTGCATACCATATTTAAACTGCTGATTAAGATACTAAAACGTATGATCTCCGGTTTAATTCAACTGAATAAACATATATTTTTTAATTAAGCAAATGTAGATATAGGCCCCTAGATTTCGATCTAGAGCACCGTTGCCTCTTCCTGTATCAGAAACTATTAATTTTGCGATAAAAAACAATCCGAGCAATGCCAAGAAATTATATTTGAAGTCAAAGCATAATAAAATGTCATTTGAGATAAAAACAAGTTTACTGTTAACTTCCTAAGCAATTCAGGATTTCATATATGTTATTTCTGAAAAGTATTTTTCATTAATAATTACTTCAACGGTATGAATTGTATAAAAGATTAGTTTGCTCCACCTGCATTTAAAAATATAATAAAGCAGTGCAAATAAAATAAAAAATATATTTTTTTGACATTTCAACATTTTATAAAATAACAGTTCTGGACATTTGGTCAGCACTCAGTCGAGACTCAAGACGTCAAGAGAGTAAGAGACTGGCTAAAATACAGCCTAGAGACTAAAGGAGTAATTAAAGCTTAGTAAATGTACTGTCGTTAGTGCCAGTCCAAAAGAAAAAGACCAGAACTACAAGGATTGGAATTGTAATAATTCACTGTGGCTTCTAGAATGCCTTATTAGATCTAGGTTAAGTTCTAGCAATCTGTAGCTGCCGTTTTATTAATCTAGTTTTTTTTTTTTTTTATAATCTTAGATCTATTTGGTAGATAATGGATCTAGTTTCTAGATCTAGCTAGATTCTAGATCTAGATCTCTAGATTTACTATTTAGATTAGACTAAATATAATTTATAATCTAGATTCTCTAGATCTAGACTCTATATCTATTTAAATTTTTATGCTTTGCTTTTTTCTATAAATCTAGATTATATTTATAGATATAGATCTAATCTAGATCACAATTTCTAGAAGTCTATTTAGATCTAGATCTAGATCTACATTCAGATCTAGATACAGGCCTAGCTTCCATATAGATCTAGATAGATCTATCTGGTTTATAATGGATTTAGATTCTAGATTCTCTAGATCTAGATGTGGAGAAATAAATCTAGAGAATCCGTTCAAGATGTAGCCTAGCCATTTAACCATAGATCTATCTAAATTAGGCTAGCCTAGATCACTTATAAAAGCCAATGCATAGACAGGCGTCCCAATTTGGTCCTAATAATGGACACTTTAAATGTTTAATTTAATTTATGTATTCACTGTTTACAAACACTAAGAATGGTGCTTTAAAATCTACACAACCACTAGCAATTTTTTACCCACAGTGACTATAGATCGTTGACAGAAGACTATATTATTTAATATTTACTTCTATTTTGCCAAAATTTATTGCTGGATTAGTCTGTGCTAGGGAGCCGAAGAGTATGAGGTCTTTGGGCAACCCAGAAAACTTTTCAACCAAACAAAAGACCTTTAGAATTTAATTTTTGAAATCAGAAATCTGCGATACAAATTTAATGCACAATTTGAGAAAGCTTTATTACGCCTTTTTTTTATGAAATAAAGATGGAGTCATAAAAAAGGATTAGATTTTACTTTAATAAACACATGATGATGATCTCACTTTACATGACGCTTCTGTATTAGCAACACTACTTGGCCTGATAGTGGGGATCCCAAAGGTAGAGTTTTCAGGGTTTGTAATTCTCTAGAACTCAAAGGTCCTCTCTCCAGAAGTTGTTTCTAAAGGCTTTTTTTCATGGCGGAACAGACATTCAACATCTGTATGTCGTGGCAGTAGCGTTGCATGGGTTAGGAGAAGGGTGGGGTTGCACAAAATCATACTGTGATGATGGTTTGGAGACCGTGGAACACACACTGTTCCAATGCCCCAGTCTTAGCCAACCAAGACAGCATTTCCTCCCTATGAGACCTGACCTACAAACGACTTTATATCCCACCTCAGCGCAGCTACAGAGAACTGCTGCCTTTTTCTTCATGGCCCTAGGCAAAAGAGAGCAAGCTCAGAGGCCACTGGACTAATAACAACAACATAGCTATAATGAGATAATTGATTCATGTTTTTTACATTCCTAAAAGTCTTTTTTTGTTGTTGTTTTTTTTTTTCTGTTAAAAATCAGTTTTGTGATTTATTAAACACCCATAAAGCCAGTGATCATACTGTCTAGAGTTAAAATTAAGCTGTTCTTCATTTGATGAAATTCTCTTTTTTTATTTTTTTTTATTAGGTTTACACAATTATTTTAAAATCTTTTGAACAGGACAAAACCATCGATAACCTAAAAAGGTTGATTCGTATTTAAATCTTTGTGTTGACTTTGTCTGCACCTTCTCCCCATAAACTATGAAATCAATAGATGCAGTTTATCATTGATGTTTTCCAATTTTCATCTTTTTATTTCCTCAGTACTATAAGACAGATTGGAGGCCCATTTGGCAAATGAATTGATTATTTTTCATTTCCACCCTCTGGTCCAGAGCTTCAATCTCATCATGGGCCTTTTGATATCAAGGTTTAGGGTAAAACACGCCTGCATTTCATCTCTCTTTTGTTAGCTTTAACACCTAATTATTATAAGTTAGAGTAAAATATTTTATAGATTTGAATAAAACTTAATTCAACTTTTTTGTGGAGGGATTTAGATTAGTAAATATTTGGATGAATATTGGATCTTTTAAAGATTTGCAAACAAATTTTTAGAGGACGCCAAATCTAGAGCAGCGGATAAGAGTGCCTTCAGTCAAACTGGATATGATTATAAAAAGAAAAGTTAAACATTAAGGCTATCAATACGCATTAATTTTGTGGAGGGACCGGCCTCGTGATTTACAAAATCATTTTTCTTCTGCTCTTTTTCTGGTTTCACTGATATCTGAAACAACTATATAAGAGGGGTAATGCTCTGCCCACACTATTTTTGTTGTTGTTTAAAGATTTAATATTGGGTATATATATATATTTTTTTTTTTGGTGATAACTCTTGTCGCATCTTTATTTTCAGTCAAAGAAAAGTACAATAGAGATTTTGGAGGGTATTGACAAAGTAAGTAGTTCACTCTGTTAAAGGGGAAAATTATTTTGTTCATTCATTAGAAACACTAAAAGATACCAGATGAAGAAAGTTTTATGAAGTGGAATCTAACTATGCTATGACATTTGATTTTCTTTAAAATAAATTATAACAAGTATTTACATGTTCATAGTGTTTTTGTTTTTTTTTAATTACAAATGTCTCAAAGGGCTAGAGGAGAGGGTTTAAGGAAATATAAAGTTGAATTTGCATAAGTATAAACTTCTTTTATTGTTGTCATAATGTGAAAGGGTGGTTTAATTAGTTAGTTTTATGACCATAACAAACATGAAGTATCTTTTTTAACGCCAAGATTGGTTTTTGTCAAGTATTCCTTCATTTTAATTTACTGGGTTTTTTTTGTGGTCACGTTCATTAACATACATTTATTTTATCTCTAACATGCTTTTAATCTTATAACAATTCACATGTATACATAATTTTGTCATTGTTAAAAACTTTGTCCTACAGGATATCAATCGGCTGCAAAAGAACAGAAAGCAAAACCAAGAACGGCAGAAGAAAATCGTGACCAGCCTCCTGATTTACTCCATTGCTGCCTACGTCCTGAGTGCCATCATCTTTTTTGTCTACTACTTCCCCGATACGTGGAAGTTGAGATTTTTGTACTCTCTGCCCCTTTTGATTTTTCCTTTGCTGTGAGTGGAGAATGTTTATGAATTAATTAAATGTAAAGTTATTTTCGCAATGAATATTTAACATTACTGTTTTCCTGTCATAATTTTTTCTTCACAACTGTTTTTAGATAAACTATTTTTTTAAAATCTGTCTATATCATATTCACATTTTTTGTCATGGAATATATTTGCTAGACGAAAATGTTAACATAATTTTTCGTATTTCCTTTGCAAACAATAGTTTAAATGAATCTCTAATTCTGCAAGTCAATATTCTTGGTATTAATTACTGTAGGTTTTCATATGCACTGACATTGGATTAGAATCTGTCTTTCATGTTATAACAAAAATGCAATAAATATAAAGCTCTGGCAGTTAGTGATCCAAAAGTTTATGTGCTGCCACACACGAAACAGGGCGGGGAGATCTGGACTCCTGTCTTAGCCGGTCACATAATACTGACACTGATCAAACCAGTTACATGGGGCAAAATTGGATAAATTAATTAAATGAAATATCATGGGATTCAAAAAGCGGACTTCCCAATCTGAAGTCCAATGCTCTACCACTTGAGCCAGTGTGTCCTGTGTATTAGTACCTAAATTTGCTATTTAACTGCGCTCATACTTTTCATAATTTTTCAATTTTATTACTCTTATATAGGATATGGGGCCTGAAAAAGCTATTGCATTGGTATTTTGTGAAAAGAATAGCCTCAAATGGTAAGAAAACCATAATATCATAGTATTTGTGTTTTTGATATTGATCTAAATAAAAATGTCATCTTTAGTCATAATATTTATCTTGCATTTAAATAAGGCAATTTTGATGTTTCTGTTATAAAGTTTCCAGACGGTCAATAACAATGAACAAATGTTAAATTTGATCCAATAAATTCGTATATATACACATTAAAAAAAGGAGGGAATTGAAGAGTGTTTAATACCATAGTTATGATAATTGAAACCATAATAAAATTCTTGTATCATAAAATTCCAATTTTCAAGTCATATTATATGACAGTAAGATTTATTTAAAAAAGTAAAAGTTTTGCACTTGCAACATGTATTTAAATTGATGATATGTATCTTTTTCACAGATGGAGAGCTGCTGAAATTGAGAGAGCAAAAGAAGCAAATAGTACGTTTTTTTATTTAGGGACATATAAATTTTTCGTCCATTAATGCAGCTTCACGTTTTTTACTTCATCAATCATATGATCCAAAGGCTTTAAATCGCACGTTAACGAATACATCATATTACTGTTTTTTCAATCTTTTTTTATAAAAAAAAAATCTAGAGACTTGCTTAATTTTGGACACCTTATGTATTTTTAGCTGTGTATCTCTGATTCAAATATTCACGTTTTCTACTAAGTTTATTATTTTAGTATGATTCATACACTTCTACAATGATCAAGTCTTGATGATAACTTCATTGACCTACCAAAAAAAGAAATGGGAGGAAAAAAAAGCGTCACCCCCTCCTTGTTATTTTTTTTTTTTTTGTTACCGTCTATTTTTTCTCGTTTGTTGGGTTGCCAAGTATTTTTTATCTCATTTATGTTTATATGAACATGTTAATTTTTTTTTTTTTTTTTTCATTTTATTAAAACTTGTGATCCTCAGCTTGAAGATGTAATGGAGACAGAGACGTACAAAAAGGCAAAAGAAATCTTGGAAAAGTTTGATCCAGTCCGATTTCGAAAGCTTGAGGTAAATCCTTGTTCCGTCCTATACAAGCGTAAGCCACGTATAAACAATAGAAGGGTCAACAAGAACGCTTCAATAATTCTGTCCAGTTCCTTTCTTCGACTTAAAGTGTGCTATGGAAACTAAAAGAAAAAAATATTATAGTGATGTGTTTTTACATTGCATTAACGGAGAAAAGGTGGAGCACTTTGAATAACTAGCTTCTAAGTTTGACAGAGACGGCAAATGCTCAGTAGAAATAAATAAAAGAATATCAACAGCCCTGGCACAAATGAAAAGACTTGAACAACTCTGGAAGTGGAAGAGACAAAACTGAAAATCATAAGATCTTGCTTATTCCCTGTTGTCACATAATTATGGATGCTGAGAGTCAGGCGCATTGTCTCATACATGTAGATGGATGGGCACACGACTGCAGACAATGCGGGACAAAGTATTTATGACGAGAAGGGGAGAGGTGGTGAGCTTTATGTCATCCGTTGCTGCAGCCAGCTACGCTTTCACGGGTTAAAAGAAAACTTTATCTCTAAAGCCAATCAACGCTTTGGTAATGGTTAACCCTGACTTGACAACGGCAACACTTAAACCTCTTGTCTCTGTAGTCCTTTAACAACACGATAGAGAAGAGCCAGTCAATTCCAACGATTAGCCGTTGCTTTCAGTTGAAGATATGGTTACACTGAACATTCATCTTGTTAGACATTTACTAATAAACAACACAGGACCAGTCTGGCCCTTAATCCAGACTAGTGCATTGTAGAGGAGAATACACCATGTTATAGGGATGGGAAGGCGAGCGGTGTTTGTGAACCTCAAATTATCCTCTAATAACTCTATCAGTGCCTTTGAAATGTTTACAGACAATGTTGTTTTTTTTTAATAATAAAAAAAATTCTTTTTACCGAACCTGAAAAAAAACAAAAATGTTTTCACATTGTTTATCTTATAACATTAAATTGCCATTGTCAGATTTGTTGAAGTTGAGTGCTTATCACTTCTTTATAATCAATTTCAAATTTTTGAAATACCCCTCTCCCCACCCCTCAAGCGTTGGTCTCCCAATCAGGAGGTCCCTGGTTAGAAACAGTCGATCAGTCAAAAATTTATTTCTCCGCCTTCATCTTCTACTTGATGTGACCGGCTGAGACAGGAGTCATGGTATCCCCGCCCTGTCTCGTGTGTGGCAGCACATACAATTGTCAGACGTCAGTCTTGGGGCCCGTCCACAATATAGCTATATAGTGCTGATGTTGGACGTGAGACAGGAGTCACGGTATCCCCGCCCTGTCTCGTGTGTGGCAGCACATACAATTGTCAGACGTTAAAACCAACCCAACTCATCTCCTACTGGTTGGGTCAGTGTTGGTCTAATGTGATCGGCTGAGACAAGATTTATTGTATCCCTGGACTGTCTGTTTTACAGCAAGTAGAATTGTCAGAAGTTAAGTCTTGTGACCAGTCCACAATAGTCCTGCTGCTGTTTAAAAAAAAAAAAAAAATTAAGTTTCCTGTTAAATATCAAAGATTGGACCAATAAGGTGTCTCATCTTTCCGTTTTATTTGATGCTGTCTAAGCTATGTAACTGAAGATGTCGTTATGACATGTGACTCTCCCACAGGCTCTACCCGAGGCTGGCGTCTCCCCGTCTGGTTCTGGTGGGACTGCTGGGACAGGTTAGAAAGTTGTGTTGTCGCTTTTACTCAGTTTTGTGTAAGGGTTTAGCAGTTATGTGGAATTTTTACTTCTCTTTGTGTTAATTGTTTCTTTTACTTTAATGTTGTTTCATGAACCTTTTCAAATTTGAAGTATATAATTATATAGATATATATATATATATAATTATAGACTATTTTTTTAAAATTCCACTTGTATAGATTTGTAAACTGAGGAAATAAGAAAATTGACTTATTTTGTTTTGTATATCCCAAAAGAAGAGAAAAACCTACAGTTCCATGCTTTGCCCGTGCCGCTTCATGTATGTTAAACCAGTGAACCAGTCAGTCTGAAGACTTGCCTTTAAAGTTCTGTCATTCCCTAGTAATTTCTTCTTTGGTTGACAAAGGGATTACTTGAGAATATCTAGAATCTTTTAGGTTGACTTTAACATACAGATGTGCAGAATGTTTTAGCTGAAAAAAAAAAAAGAAGAGTGTAAATGAAATTTCGAGACAGTTTTCCATGTAGACGGTAAACTATAATAATTGAAAAAAAAATTGCCGTAGGCAACGGGGGGATTTCCCACCAAGGGTTAACACAGATTTTATAAGTAAAGGAATGCTTTCAACACAAATTTAATCTGAAGCGAAAATAGTTTTTTTTTTTTTTTTCACTTTTGAAAAAAGGCCATGTAAACCATCATAATAATTCTGTTGATGACATTTGTAAACGAGTCTGTCACCATCCCTCCCCAGCCATCCACCAGAGATCTGGATCTGTGAGACAAGTGGCGCCCAGGGCAGGCCTCATGCAGCAGCAGCAGCGCCAGCTCACAGCCAGGACCCCCATGTCCACTCCGAGGATGCCGGCCCCCCAGCCGAGACCCATGCCGGCACCGACGCCAGTGAAAACTTCCACGCCCTATCCTGGGACTCCGAACCTCCCGCCCCGTTACCCCGGAGTTCAGCCCTCTAGCGCTGTGCCACAGCTGAGGCAACAGGGTAGCGCTGTGCAGAGACAGCCGTCAGCACAGCCTCAGCAGATACAGCAGCAGCAGCAGCAGCAGCAGATGGGTGGCACTCCGATGGTCCAACGCGGTTATGGTAGGAGCAGCGAATTGTGTTGGTGTTATAGTTGTACAGTATGGAGTCTTATAAATCTAGCAATAGCAGAACATAGAGTAACAAAAAATCACTCCACTGGGTTTCGGTATGAGCATGGGTCATATAGATATTGCATCCCATTTTGATTGATTTAAAAAAAATTTTGAACAGATGCAGTTATTAATTGAAATGACGACTGGGCAAATTTATTTGCCAGATTTTGTCCCCTACTGGCTGTTTCACTCAATGATCAATGGTGCTAGTTTGTGATCAGCTGAGTCAGAATCTCTGCACTATGTCTTTGTGACAGCAAGTACAGGTGTCAATCTTGGGACCCGTCCGCTATGTAACTTAGCCGAAGGCATTGGACTTATAGAAATCAATAGAACCAAACCAAAACCCAGATAGTAGATGCAGTTATTAATTTTAAGTCATAAATCATTGGAAAAGCTGTGATAAAAGGATTTGTGCAAACCCACATACAGAGTCGAGGTTATTGTTTTCATCGTGCTAGAAATTTAAAATTTCCCTCATATAAATGCAAAACGTTAGAGGCTCTTTTAATAACATCTTGAAAATATTATAATTAGTTCATGCAAAGTCTGGATTTTGATGGCATGGTGTTTCTGATACTGTGAGAGGAAAATCAACAACAAAATAACATGCATTAAAAAATAAAAGTACTCCACGGTGTAGTTTTTAAAGTGATGGTTAAGCTTGTGTTTATGTCAATATTGATAGATGAACCGAATATTAAGTATGGCCATTAACTAGGTTTACAGTGACTAATCACGCTAGGACCTAATATTAAGTGTGGCCATTTACTAGGTTTACAGTGACTAATCACGCTAGGACCTAATATTAAGTGTGGCGATTTACTAGGTTTACAGTGACTAATCACGCTAGGACCTAATATTAAGTGTGGCGATTTACTAGGTTTACAGTGACTAATCACGCTAGGACCTAATATTAAGTGTGGCCATTTACTAGGTTTACAGTGACTAATCACGCTAGGACCTAATATTAAGTGTGGCCATTTACTAGGTTTACAGTGACTAATCACGCTAGGACCTAATATTAAGTGTGGCCATTTACTAGGTTTACAGTGACTAATCACGCTAGGACCTAATATTAAGTGTGGCGATTTACTAGGTTTACAGTGACTAATCACGCTAGGACCTAATATTAAGTGTGGCCATTTACTAGGTTTACAGTGACTAATCACGCTAGGACCTAATATTAAGTGTGGCAATATTGATAGATGAACCTAATATTACAGCGACTAATCACGCTAGGACCTAATATTAAGTGTGGCCATTTACTAGGTTTACAGTGACTAATCACGCTAGGACCTAATATTAAGTGTGGCCATTTACTAGGTTTACAGTGACTAATCGAGCTAATAATTTGTGTTTAAGTCAATATTGATAGATGAACCTAATATTAAGTTTGGCCATTTACCAGGTTTACAGTGACTAATCACGCTAACAATTTGTGTTTAAGTCAATATTGATAGATGAACCTAATATTAAGCGTGGCCATTTACCAGGTTTACAGGACTAATCACGCTAGGACCTAATATTAAGTGTGGCCATTTACTAGGTTTACAGTGACTAATCACGCTAGGACCTTATATTAAGTGTGGCCATTTACTAGGTTTACAGTGACTAATCGAGCTAATAATTTGTGTTTAAGTCAATATTGATAGATGAACCTAATATTAAGTTTGGCCATTTGCTAGGTTTACAGTGACTAATCGAGCTAATAATTTGTGTTTAAGTCAATATTGATAGATGAACCTAATATTAAGCGTGGCCATTTACCAGGTTTACAGTGACTAATCACGCTAACAATTTGTGTTTAAGTCAATATTGATAGATGAACCTAATATTAAGTTTAGCCATTTACTAGGTTTACAGTGACTAATCACGCTAACAATTTGTGTTTAAGTCAATATTGATAGATGAACCTAATATTAAGTGTGGCGATTTACTAGGTTTACAGTGACTAATCACGCTTTAAATTTGTGTTTCCTCCCTGAACAGCCGGCAGCTACGCCCCAGGCCCGCCCATGCCCCGCACCATCCTGCCGCAGCAGAGGGGGACCATGGACCGCCTGATGGACTACCTGGTGGGCGACGGCCCCGAGAACCGCTACGCCCTCATTTGCCAGCAGTGCTTCTCTCACAACGGCATGGCCCTCAAAGAGGAGTTTGAGTATCTCAGTGAGTGGGAATAGTTTGTCGCGGTGCTGCAGTTATGGTACACGTGAGACTTTTGCCCAAAGTACAATAATATTGTGATTTTATAATAATAAACAGGTAGGCAAACTAGATCTAAATCTATAATCGAGAGTATCATCGCAAGCTTCCCGCACTTTGGGACTCAATCTAGATCTGTCATACTCATAGCGATTAGTAAGCCCCTGACATTTTGAAAAGTTGGCAGGTCTGCAATAGATGTAAAAAAGTAAAGTTAAGCCTCTAGGGGACACCCTAAAAGTTTTGCTTTTTAAAAAAACAATTTTATTTTGAATCACAATTTTATTTTAAACAGTAATTGAAGTAAGCAGAAAAGTATTGGTGCCTCTGTAATAGCTTATATAAAGCCATAGTTTGCGTTAAACAGGGGTTATCTGAAGTGGATTCCACTGTACATGAATGTCTTAGGCAGTGGAAATGTCTGAATATCTAAGTGGTAATATATTTGAATATCTAAGTTGTAATATATTTGAATATCTAAGTGGTAATATATCTAAGAACATCTTGGTGAGTAGTAGTTGGGTATCTTTATATATGTTACCTGTTATAATAACGGTAGCTGACCATGTTGATTCCAAGATAAATTTACCCCATTTAAACCTGTCCTCCATAATGCCTGTAGAAGGATATAGCCTTCAGCGATGTACTAATATGCATGTTGGTGGTGTAATAATAATACAAATAATGCAAATGACTTATGGAACGGCATTACGACTTATGCAACAGCATTTCTAAGAAACTCCACTCATGGTGCTTTTACACATTGAAATGTGATTGAATAGAACATGAAATAAGAATAGTAATATTCATGCAAAGATTATTTTCATAGAAGATGTTCTATAAATGCATTTAGTGAGGTGCACTTGTTGAATATCTTTTTTTTTTCTTCTTTTAATGTATTAAAAAAACAAAAAAAAGGGCAAGCCTAAAAAGACTTTTGTTTCCAGTAAAATAGACTTTAGAGAACTTGAATGCATCTTATCTGACTACCCCTCCTACCCCCTGGGCCTCTGTTTCCTAGCGGGGTTCACATGGTAGCAGTAGCAGCACCTGAAGGCTGGGGGGGGTTAGACAGGGGGTAGGAGGGGTAGTCAGATCTCTCTCTCTCTCTCAAGAAAGTAATATTGATTTGAACTACATTTTATTGCAAGTCTAAACAATAGGGGTCATTCTACAACTGGATGTGATGGTAACCAGCTGTAGCTGCATGAATGCTTTATGTAGACCTATAACTTTTTTCAAATAAATATAATTTTTGTATAAACATATATTTACTAATGTCTAGATATTTTTTTAAATTGAGTAACTGATTTAAGTGTTTATCACTCATGAGCAATATACATTTTAAAACAAAACAAAAATTGAAGAAAATTAATATTTTTGGTCTTTCTTTAAGAGTTTTATTATAGAAAATTCAGTAAAAAAAATCTTCTTGTTTTCTTCAGATTCCCAGGGCTCTGCTGCCAGTGATGGCGCTAGTGATGATGATGAAGATGACGACTCAGGGGAAGATGAAGCTGAACAAGGACGCCCAGCAACCAGACCCGATAATCAAGGCGTAGGCGACAAGCCCGACAGTAGAGGCATGGGCAGACAAGAGGCACCCACGCCTGGTCCAGATAGGGGTCTGTTAAGTGACGGCGATGGGAAATCTTTGGTAAAAGGACCTGGTGCTGCTGCTGCTGCTGTGCCTGCCAATAGGTCGTCCAATGCCCTGTCACGTCCAGGCGGTGTGAGAAATCCCAGCATGCCTGTGAAGCCTGGGCATCAGCAGCAGAGGCAGGTACCTTCCCAGAGCCCCCCTGGGCCGCAGGAACAACGGAAATTCTTAGACGTGGGTGCAGGGGATACCGGCGCCGTGGGGAAAGCGGATGCCACAGGCAAGTCTGGGATGGTTGCCAAGCCTAAAGACTTGAGTAAACCATTTCAGGTGGAAGCCAAGACAGAGAGAGAGCGATCGACGAAAACTGAAAGCAGTGTGGTGAGATCTAATACGCAAGAACAGAAAACAGAACAAACGAAAACTCTAGCTTCGGAGGTGGAAGCTGATGGCTTCGAAGTGATAGATAATGATGAAGCTCGCACCAGCCTAGAGACACCTACTGCGTCATCTTCAACGTCAGCTGCCGAAGGGGATCATCCTAACATCCCTTTCGTGGATGACATAGAAGAACTTTTGTCTCCCATTTCAGGTCTTCAGCTGTCAGAAGGCCAGACGCACGAAGACATGTCTTCATTTGTTTCTGGAATCACAGAAGAACAAATAGACACTTTCTCCTCCATGACTTCAGACACTGAGACGAGGAGCAGTTTGTCTACATCTGTAGCCGAGCAAGAAAACGCCGACTCTCCCTCTGATGGAGGCAAAGAAAGTGAGAGCGGGGGGTCACAGCCGGATCAGGGGCAGACAATGGGGCTGACTCTCTCGGAGGAGATTCGAGACAGCGTCCAGTCCCTCCTGTCTCCCTCGGCTCCTGAGGCCGCGGTTGTTGGTGAGGATATGGATGAGAAAACCACTCACTTCAGTGAAGAAACCTTTCTCAGCGTTGACGGAAAACCGCAGGACCATATCATGACAGATTCCACAGTGCGACCATCTGAATGAGTCAATAAGCAACGAAACTGTGAACTCGTCTGTGAAAACACAGGTAATTGTGGAGATTTTCAATTGTTTTTGTTTTTTTTTAACATTCACGTTTTATTTCATATTTAAGGTTCTTTTTTTTCAGGTTGCATTCTAATTTCTTTTACATATTCCTTTTGTTTATACCTTTGATCGAACATGCAATCCATTCTCAATAAATACTCCTTCAAAATTATAAAAAGACATTTAAAAAAAGAGAAACAATTAAAAAGAAACTGGTTTAGGGCCACTTCTCTTTTTTGTTTTGTTTGAATATTTCTCAGCACTCTCATTTTAACTTCTTATCTCTGTTTGTTTCAGATCTTTTCCTGATACTGGAAACGCTTTGATTAATTTCAATATGTTAGGGGGGAACAGATGGCCTGAACAAGAATGCAGGCCAGGATACAGCCAGATGTCTTATATTTTATATCCGGGTGTGTTTGTGTCTGGTAAACCAGTTCTTCCCAATGTTCCATCCCACTCACTGCCCTGCGACCGATGCAAACATAAATTATGGATACAGCGAGCACTGCACAAGTCGATCTTCACAAGTGGATTCTCATCATACTCGAACCTTTTTTTCAGGGGATCTCCTGTCATACATTAGCATTAGCATTACAGTCATTATAATATAGTGCAAACAATCTCACGCAAGACAAGGCAATGTTTGTTTTTTTGCCATGTGCCCTAGAGATGGCCTCATGCAGTGCTGTCTGTGTTGTATTGATAACATTCTGTTGTGGACATCCCACCTGTTTTGTTAAGAGAAACAAACTCACAATGACGAAAATACCAGTGAACCGTTGAAAGATAACACAAGATGTGTATCCTCCTTGGAGTGAAGGATCTTTTGTATGAAATAGCCATGGGTGATGGACTTAAATCTAGATGATGTGCGTACAATTTTTTTGGTCTTTTTTTATTAGTGTGAACTAAATTTTGTTTTGCAGAATGCGCAGGATATTTGCTTTCTTTTTTTTTTTTTCTGTGTGCATGTTTTTGATTTCATATATTATTAAAAAAAATAGGACTCTTTGTAAATGATGGTAGTTTTTTATGTTGAAAGTAATACAATAAATTGTTTGAAACAAATTGAAAAAAGAAACATTCCTCTCTGAACCGGTTACTGAAGTAAAGCTTTAAACACTGGACCTCACTATTCCACCTTGAAAAAATCAGTTTTTTTAATAACTGACGAAGAGGTAATTTAAGTTTAACCACATTTTTCCTGTATCTCGCCTCCCCCC
>RQTK01000473.1:82082-93484 GCA_003991915.1 Elysia chlorotica
CCCCCCCCCCTCTTTAAGAACATAAAAAATTTAAGAGTAGCTGAAAACATACCCATCCAAACCTCCTTCCTTTTCAATGAACAAAATATTGCACTACTCTAGAGTTCCTTGTATGTTTGCATCATATATTTAAATATATTTTTATTGGAGATTCTTTTTTTTTCCTCTGATGTGCAATTGCAAAATAGTTAATCAAGTTTTTTTTTTACCCCGAAGTTAAATTGAATGCAGCTGTAAGAAGGAACCCTTTAATTCCTGTGAATGCAATATTAGTAGGATACTAAACTGTAGCTTTTGCAATCTAGTCATTGGTTTTCCCTTTTTTTCTTAAGTTTGAATATTTGCAAGCTTGTTTTATCTTTTGATTTAAAAACTGTTTGCGTCTCTACTTTACTCATGAAGAGTGTTCATCATTTTTATCCATTTGATTATACTTTTTTTTGTACTGATTACCTAGAAGTAACTTTAATTAATTACATAAAAATATATCTAGAGAAACTCTATGCAAACATTATGTTGTCAACCACGGAAAAGGAATACAGACTTCTCATCAAAGATATATCTTAACATTTTGTAGAACAAAAGAAAAAACCACCCAGTAATTCTATGTCTAGTGTTTCGTATGTATAAGTGCTTTCATAACTAGAAGTTAGCATTGGAAGTACAAATGGATGGGATTTTTTTGGGGGGGAAAGGGGGGGGGGGGATTATTATCAAATATTTTGGATCTGTATAAATTAAATATTAGAAGTTTAATATGAGTTTTGATAAGAAGCTTCAAAAGCATATGAACTTGAACTTTTTAAAGATAAATTTATTTGCTGTTTGTCATTCATTTTCTTTATATGAGCAATTGAAAAGGAAGGACTTTTTTGCAAATTATTTATTGTGTTGGATTCTAAAAGATACATATTTGCTTTTTTTTCTTCATTGAAATAATTATAAGCCCCTTTCAAGGTGTTGGCAATATACGAGACGCGTTTATTTATGTATTTCAACATTCATATTCTTTTCACATTCTTAGGTTAGATTTTCTAATTTTCAATGATTTACATTGGAACATTATTTTATATGAATGAATAGTCACTTCAGTGAAAAGATGAGTAAAGAGAAAGTGTTTTTTTGTTTAATTCAAAAGTATATTTAAAAAAATATATCAAAGTCTGAAACGTTTTTCCAAAACATGTTATTTAACATATTCATAGAAATATGCAAACAGAGGAATCTGTTTTAGATAAAAGTTAGTTTTATCCCAAAATAATATTCAACAGGTGCTGGGAAGTAAAGAGGTACTGGTTTTTCCCATAAACTAATAGTCTATCTTAAACATGTTTTTTTTTTTAAAGGGGTTCCACGGTACATGTCAAATCATTCCTCTTTTTTTAACATCCAGCTTCTCGATTGTTCAATGCTTGTCACCTTTTTCCTACCCTACGTGCCTAAACATCCCTAGGATATAGATCTTAGTATCTACCAAACTCGCTCATGTCTTGTATGATTTTAATAGAATAGTTCAGTCAATCGAGCCTGAAGTCCCCCACTGGTTGCGTGTCAGTTTCTGTGTAAATAGGTTCAGATCAGACACAAGTCGGGTAGTCCTGATATCGGTTTATCCCTGTCCTGCCTTTGTGCCATGGGACATGAAAATTGTCAGAGTGATAACCTTATAACCGACGGCCCTCAAAAAAAAAAAAAAGAAACCAATCCACAAACCCTATCTTAACCAATTTATTTTTGTTTCTTTGTTGTTGTTTTTTTTTTGTTTTAGCAAAAGCTTGATATGCCTTGCGTAGTTGTCTTGCTCTGTAAAACCAAGTGTCTACTGTTGTGTATATATATAGCTCAATCTTCGCTTCCAGTATTTCAATGATGTGTTGGTAAATAAAACCAGACTGCAGAGATTCTCTCAACCACCAAACTGATGTATTTATTTATTTATGCATGATAAATGTTTATTTTGACCGAAAAAATGTTACCATAATAATGATAATAATTTTTATAATAACTATGATTTATCCAAATCATGCAATTTCAATACATGTATTATTATGAATATTGTTGTTTTGTAATGCTTAGTTCCTGCTTTTTTTCTACTATATGTGCAGTAAAACTAAAGCTCTACATATGCCTTTCAAACCTAGGACATGGAGAATATTATTACAGGGTGTTTTCATGCTGATCAAGAATAAACTGTTTTTAATTTGCTAGCAATAGCTTCAGTTAAGAAGAATCAATCATGAACCTGAAACTAGCTTAAGACCGAAGAGAGGACAATACAGACAATAAAATACCAATGGCTCTCTACAAGATACGGCAATTAAACATGTAACCTTTATACTTCACTCTTGGCTTTGATATGACAGGACCAGGTATAATGGGGGGGCGCCGTGTTCTTTGTCTAGAACTAGAAGCACATCCCCTTTTGTGGAGAGTCAGAGAGACATTAATATTGTATTTCTTTCTCAATTAGAGTTGGGGTGTCGGTAGGTCCCCTGTTCGATCTACTGATTGGGCAATATTTAATAGTTTTACCTTGGGACCGGACCCAAGTTGGAGACTAAGGATGTCAAGGAACCCGTAAAGATAAACTCGTATCATTGGCAAAGTCTTTGTCCTGCATGTTGAGGGGGGGGGGGGGGGAACTGCTAAGTTCTATCATGTTTTGTCTTTAACTCTAGGTATTATTAACCATACTCAGTCTGTTCTTGATTGCCAAACGTTTAAACATCAGAGAACTCTCTGTAAATACGTGTACCATAATGGTTCCATAGTGTGAAAGAGGATAGACACACAGACTGACAGAGTGGGAGAGGGATTTGAAAAAAAACAACTTTCAGAAATGTATGGCTATGATGTATGATTTTTTTTAGTTCCTTTTTTTTCCGTTTTTTTTTTTTTTAAATATTCTTATACTTCTGGTGATGGGTTTGTACATGTTCAATCCATCTTTTTGTTTTAAGCTACATTTATTTGGCTTTTGAAGAGGCTACATAAAGTGAAACGTAGTAACAGTACGATCTGGATTGCTACTTCTGTACCATTTATACTTCCTTTTGTTGTTTTTTTGTTTTGTCTTTTGGCAATGACGCATTCTCATTACATCCTTTTGACTTGTGCGTGACAATAGATGTACTAGATTTAAAAAAAATTTTTTTTGTTAACAGAAGGGCTTCTGAGTTTCTACCCATACCTATATAAGTTATAATGTTATCCTTTCTTTTTCTATTTTTAGGGGGGAGACTGTTTGTTATTTGCATCAGAAAGTCATTTCAAAAATATCTTATGTTATTTTTTTCCCTATTGAAACGAGATTAATGAAAACACCTTGTGCTATAATGAAGAGATTCTAGATTCTGATGTATACTTTTGAAAACTTTGGTGGGTGTGCAATTTTTATGACAAGAATATAATATACTTGTCAAACTTAGGTTTGTTTACGGTTTTGAATGAGTTGCAAAGTAGTCGTGTACCATTTGAAGCTGTTACTATTTTAAGAACCAATCACTTTTTTCTTGATCTTAGTTTAAAAAAAAAAATCATTTTAGCTATAAAATGATTTTGCTGGTCACAACATCTGTAACACAAACACTTTATATATCAGGGAAATTATTACCAAATTCATTAAACATTATTTATACATATTCACACAAATATCTGGTCTATAATTAAATGTTAAGGACTTATATTTCACAATTGTAAAGCAATTGTGTAAAGGATAGATTGATTATAATTTCACCCCACCCTACAGTTTGTGAGGCTTTTTTTCTATTACATGCACATCTGGTAGATAAAAGTTTTGATGATTATTTTACATTTTGCATGTTTGCTTCAGACGCATTTATTATCTTAAATCAGGACTTGTTGTTGTTGTTGTTGTTGTTGTTGTTGTTTCAACTTGTGCAATATATGGAGAGAAGCAGCAGCATCTTATCTTTTGATATTATTAAATTTTAATAGATTCTGTCTTTCTCACATTTTCTGTTCTCATTTAATTTTTTTCCCTTCTCTTTTGTTGCTACACGCCTTGCATCGTAACTGAAATGCATAATTAGTTCCTGATTGCTTACTTTGTTTTGTGTTTGTTTCATTGATTATTTAGAGTAATACACTTTGGAATATTTTTGTTTGGTTTCATTTCGAATTTTGCTTGTGGCTAGTCAACACTTGTTTATCCTTTCTTTTTTCTTTAATCAAATATTTTTGGATTTGAAACTTGCATTTGTTCCAATTGTCACTTTTGAAGGTCTAAATTTGAAATATATATAATATATATATTTATAAAACTGTGTTTATTATCATTATGTGAATTTGCAATCTTCTCTTCATTTAGATGTATAAAATAAAGCTGTCTAAGTTGTACCTAGCAAGAAAGTTTGTGAAATGACAATTTTGCACCAAATGTGGTCGCAGTAAGGGTGTAAGTCTTCAGATGCAAAGTTTTGTTATGTAATGCATCGCACTATGTCAAATGAACTTTGTTAAAAATACAGACTCATTATAATTACGGTCTAAAGAAAAACAAACTTAACACCTCAAATGCGTTTTTCCATGGACTGAGAGAAAAAAAAAATTTTTTTTTCAAAATTGCAGTCTTTAAAATAAGTCCATCATAATACAAAACTCATGGAAATTTTTTTTTTTTTCCCTTCTTTTCTTTTTTTTTTGTGTTATTCTGTTACATTACTCTAGTTATGAAATTGTGTGTTTTGTAGACCTAGCCAATGTTTATTTGTTTAATAATAGGGCTTTGTGCATGTGTGAATAACGTCAGACATAACTTTAACACTTAAACTGAATAAATATTTTGCTTAGTAATTTTTTTTCATGGAATGATAAAGTTTACTGAAATATTGATAAATTCCTAGTTATAAATTACGTTTCAATGACGTTTGGAATAGGCAGTTTAATTGTTAAGACAGAAAATGCTGAATATGTGTATGCTATATGACCTAGCAAGTTTTGAGTTGTAGTGTGTGATTTATATTGTGCAATTTTTCATTACATTGAATAAGTGAAGGGTGCGGGAGAAAAGATGAGAATTTCATAGTATAACATTTTTATCTTTAATAAAGTTTATAGAAGGCATAGCATATGTTTATGAATCTGTTAGATAAGATTTAGTTTCAATATCTTTTTTTTTTTCCTCTGACAAAATAAAATTATATTGGTTTATTCTGTCTCTCTGTATAAAAAGTAAAATCAACTTTTCCTATTTTGTCTTCTGAATTGAGTAAGATTGGATTATTTAATTTTGACGTGCCCTATCTGTCTCTCTCAGTCTCTTTCCCTCCCTGACTCTCTTTCTTTTCTTCGCTCCTCTCGCGGTTATCTAAACTGATATAATATACATGACTTTACTACAATAGTGGAGAGTATAAGGGGAAAGCCAAAAAAATTTTAAAAACCCAGCAATAACAAAATTCTTTTTGCCTCTGAGAATTATCCTTAGGCACTTTGACTTGATAGCAACATTCATTGTGGAATAAAGTTGCCAAACTGAAATTTTTTTTTGTCTTTTTGTTGTCAGTAGCCACCTGTTAAACGATCTAAATGTATTCTTTAAAAAAAAAAAATGTTTTAATTGTGAGCTGGCACGTGTGAACCACTCACCAAATGCATGATCCGTAAAAAGGAGGTTTCTGTCTTACACAGTATGAAAGTTAAAAACTCTCTAAAATTTACCCACACATGCATGAATAAAAAGGAAACAATATTTTCAATGACATTTAAAAACCAAAACTGTTTTCCAAAAGTGTACATGTAGCTCTGAAAATAATGGTTAATAAAAAAAAAAGTCAACTGTTAATAATTAAGCAAATTATTATACGTATAAACAAGAAAAACAGGTTTGGTCCGCCATTTTAATGAGACTGAAAGTAGCAATAATTGACAAACAATTATTAATCAATGGTTCATGAGCTTAGAATGTGGTTGGAGGAAACATCACAAATTTGACTTTCAGAGTCAAATAAAAAGCTATAATATTATGTATAATCAAATATGTCATACACATTGACTGTGTTACAGATTTGATATAAAAACGAACCCTTCTGATTAGAAATTTCCGCGCACAATTTTTTTTTCGAGTCCAAAACGTGACATAAACATTTATTTTTTTATCTCAGTAGTCGCATTAAAAATATGCTACGTTATTAAGGCGTTCAGATCAGGTACAGTACTTACATTCAAGATTTGAACTTGTAAATGTTATTGTTGAATCTAACACATTCTAAGCTATGGATGTTCAACATTTTATTTATCTTTACTGATTAAAAAATATACAATGTTTTAATGCCTTTGTCATCCCCACTCTCTATCCCCCTCTGCTTCCCTTACCTATATTTCTTTCCATCCCTCCATTTCTCTCTGTGACTCTTTATCTTTCTCTTGTGTCACCATCCCTCTCTTTAACTTTCCCTCAATCTCTCTCTTCCTTTCTCTCTCTCTCTCTCTCTCTCTCTCTCTCTCTCTCTCTCTCTCTCAGTTGTCTGTCAGGTACCCGCGACACTGGCATTGCTGCATACATAGTTGGTTGTGGTGGAGGCAAACACGGTATGGTGAGAGATGGGGACATTGTATGAAAAAAAACCCTGTTAAATTGGCCTTTTATGCTTACTAAGAGTGCTTCACGTTTTTTGTTTGTTATAAAGTAATTATGTGTGTATACTAAAGGCATGAACAAATGGCTTTGAATTTTTAGCGAAGAGTTATTACACCTTTTTAAATAATCAGCATAGATTTTCTGATTATAGGTACTAGCTAATTCTCTTTTTTTTTCTCTGTCAGTATCTGAACGCTAAGTACCCTGTGTAAAACTAAATCGTATTTCACAATAATGTTTTTGAGCGTATTTATAAAACACATTAAAACGAGTTTTTTTGTTTTTAGCGACTTATACGTGAAAGATACACTGTCGAACGCAGAGACATTAGTATTCTTTAACCCTGTCCGAATGTATGGCTACTAATTAAGTACTATGTGTAACGTCTGACCTGCAAGATGACAAACATGACCTGGCACACGTTGAAGGCGTGCCTCCAGTTGTGGTACGGGACGTTACGGTAGTTCTTCCGCACTGTCAGGATCCAGCGGCAGAACGTCTGAAAAATATGGCAACAGTCGCAGAGAATAATTATAGTAACATGGAAATAGCGAGCGACATACCGTCTACATATGGCAGCAATTAAAGAGAAATAGCAACATGGAACTTGTGGCAGCAGTCGCAGAGAAAATAGTAACATAGGAATGGTGAGCGACAGAACGTATACATATGGCAGCAAATAAAGAGAAATAGTTACATGGGAATAGTTAGCGACAGAACGTCTGGAAAATGTGGCAACATCCACAGAGAAACAAAATGTAATCGTTTTTCAAAATGTAACAATGTGCATCAAATAAACAAAACAAAAACAAATAAAAACCGAAAGAAGGAAACGGTAGCGATCATAAAAAAAGAGAAACGATACAATTCATCATGAGTTTGCTACTTAATTTGTTTGCTGCTTAGCGTCCAGCACCAGCACTATATAGGCTATTATTGTGGGTGGATCAAATGACAGCTGTACGTGCTGCCACACATGACACAGTGCAGGGAAGCCATACCTGAACTCCTGTCTCAGTCGGTCACATTATACTGACACTGACCCAACCAGTAGGGTCGAAATTGAACAAATTAATTTTTGACAGTTCGGTTTGGTGACCTCCATATTGGAGATCAGCGCTCTACCACTTTCACCAATAGCCCCTCCTCACCGAGTGCGTACAATCTCAGTATAACAGAATCAAACTTATTTTAAAACTGAGAACGCAAGTCTTCGGGTTCCGTAGAATGATTTGATGTTTTATTATGTGCTGATGCTGATATTTAAAATGGTGTGGTAAGACATGAAATTAATTAATTTAAATTTGAGGATGACTTCCCATGGACAGTAATGATAAAAGCAGAAAATTACGATGTTAGTGATGATAATTACTATAACGAGGATCGAGGAGAAAGTAACCTAAAATTATGCAACGGAACAAAGACATATAAAATATGAAAACATGGGCTAAAAAGTTTGTAGAACATTTAAGTATCTTGTTCATGCAACCGTGCAGTTTAATTTGCCCCTTTAAACACAACGCTGGCGAAAAACACATGAGAGAAAGAGACAGACAATTAAGGGAAAATTAGGATCGAATTGACTTATCCCGTTCTTTTTACGCTATAAAAATCATTGTTGTCCAATAGCATATAAATCAGGGTTAAAGCACACTGAGGTTCAATAATAACTGATTCAGCCAATACATAAGTGTGCGTACTACCAGCAGAGCCAAAAGCTCAAAAAAAGTAATAGTAAAAAACCAACTGACGTATATTATTAAACTATACTTTTAAACGCCTCTCACCCCCTCTTCTCCCTCCCACATTTATTTCGTCATTGCCAATGTCTGTTATGGTTGGCTCAATGAAGATTCAGAACCAGTTATGAAACAAAAATCAATTTCCTCTGCTTTGTATTCATTCTAGCCCCCAAGATTCTATTTTTAAACTATTTCAATGTTGCATCAATAAATATAAAGAAAGAAATGTAAAATGTACATGTATATACAACTTTCGAAGATAACTTCACATTTTATTACATTGTCGCAAATTCTGCTGATGTACTACCCTTATAGAATAGGATATTATTATATGTGATCATTTTGGTCAAGTTAGTGAAACATATTAGGTGAAAAAAAGCATACAAACAATTTTAAAAGATATATCACAGTACTATTTCCATATTGATCTCTGGATGGATCGTTAAGAATAGCATTTTTTTGTTTTGCTGTTTTAGTTTTTATATCATATGAAAATATCTAGGTAGTAATGTAAAAAATCGCTTCACCACTCTAAAAGCACATGGCTTATACATGTATATAGGTCACAATACCTACTAAAAATAATCGTAGAAGCCTAGTGCTTTAAACCATTTTCTCTTTCAAAAGTCAGGTGGTTTTAACCACCGCTAAAACAATATTCATTAATCATTGTCTTCTGTCAATGTATGGAGAAAGAGAAACATTATGATGATATCCGAGCCATTGAGAGAGCCTGGTGAATTGTTTTTGTTGTTTTCTAGGCTAAAAGATTTGTCATTAGGACTTCACATAAACTTGTCTTACAGAATCATGCTAAACAGACCGCTACTAATTCTTGGCCTTGTTAGCCCACGTAGGTGAACTATACCAATGAATGTTGTGTGTGAGACATGCGAGCCTATTTACCTTCTACTTCTAGTAGAGTCATCCGTGCCAGTATTATAAAGGCTTTGAGAGTCACACGTCGATATAACGAATATCGTATCCACTCCATGTGGACAAGTAGTTTTCTGATCGTCCTTTCAGACGCCTGTTTAGACAATCTTTATCCCCGTTAAAAAATGCCTGTATCAGACACTTGATCGCAGCTTCCAGACGCCTGTTTTAGACAATTGGGCCCAGCCTTCAGACGCCTGTTTTAGACTCTTGACCCCAGCCTTCAGACGCCTGTCTTAAACACTAGTCATGATCTCCGCCTCCCAACGTCTACTAAGCCTGTTTTAGACTCTTAGCCCCAGCTTTCAGACGCCTGTTTTAGAATGTCGGTCCCTTTCCTTCAGACGCCTGTTTTAGACACTATCCATCCCAACATCGACTTCAGACACTACGCCTGTTTTAGACACTTGATCCCCGCTTCCAGATGCCGGTTTTCGACACTATTCATCGCAACGTCTAATTTAGACACTAGGCGTGTTTAAGACTATTGGCCCCTGCCATCAGACACCTGTTTTAGACACTTGGCCCCAGCCTTAAGACGCCTCTTTTAGACATTTGGTCCCATCCTGCAGACACCTGTTTTAGACACCACTCATGATCTCCGCCTCTCAACGTCTACTTTAGTCACTAGGCCTGTTTTAGACTCTTTAACCCAGCCTTCAGACGCCTGTTTTAGACACTAGTTATGTTCTAGACACTTGATCCACGCTTCAAGACCCTTGTTTTAGACTCTTGAACCCAGCCTTCAGACGCCTGTTTTAAACACTAGTTATGTTCTAGACACTTGATCCACGCTTCCAGACGCTTGTTTTAGACTCTTGAACCCAGCCTTCAGACGCCTGTTTTAGACACTAGTAATGTTCTAGACACTTGATCCACGCTTCCAGACGCTTGTTTTAGACTCTTGTAATGTTCTAGACACTTGATCCACGCTTCCAGACGCCTGTTTTAGACTATTGGCCCCATCCTTTAGACGCCTCTTTTAGACACTAGTTATGTTCTAGACACTTGATCCACGCTTCCAGACGCCTGTTTTAGACTATTGGCCCCATCCTTTTAGACGCCTGTTTTAGACACTAGTTATGTTCTAGACACTTGATCCACGCTTCCAGACGCCTGTTTTAGACTATTGGCCCCATCCTTTTAGACGCCTGTTTTAGACACTAGTTATGTTCTAGACACTTGATCCACGCTTCCAGACGCCTGTTTTAGACTATTGGCCCCATCCTTTTAGACGCCTGTTTTAGACACTAGTTATGTTCTAGACACTTGATCCACGCTTCCAGACGCCTGTTTTAGACTATTGGCCCCATCCTTTTAGACGCCTGTTTTAGACACTAGTTATGTTCTAGACACTTGATCCACGCTTCCAGACGCCTGTTTTAGACTATTGGCCCCATCCTTTTAGACGCCTGTTTTAGACACTAGTTATGTTCTAGACACTTGATCCACGCTTCCAGACGCCTGTTTTAGACTATTGGCCCCATCCTTTTAGACGCCTGTTTTAGACACTAGTTATGTTCTAGACACTTGATCCACGCTTCCAGACGCCTGTTTTAGACTATTGGCCCCATCCTTTTAGACGCCTGTTTTAGACACTAGTTATGTTCTAGACACTTGATCCACGCTTCCAGACGCCTGTTTTAGACTATTGGTCCCATCCTTTAGACGCCTGTTTTAGACACTAGTTATGTTCTAGACACTTGATCCATCCTTCAGACGCCTGTTTTAGACTCTTGACCCCAGCTTCCAAACGCCTGTTTTAGACACTAGGCCCCATCCTTCAGACGCCTGTTTTAGACACTAGTAATGTTCTAGACACTTGATCCACGCTTCCAGACGCCTGTTTTAGACTATTGGCCCCATCCTTTTAGACGCCTGTTTTAGACACTAGTTATGTTCTAGACACTTGATCCATCCTTCAGACGCCTGTTTTAGACTCTTGACCCCAGCTTCCAAACGCCTGTTTTAGACACTAGGCCCCATCCTTCAGACGCCTGTTTTAGACACAAGTAATGTTCTAGACACTTGATCCACGCTTCCAGACGCCTGTTTTAGACTATTGGCCCCATCCTTTTAGACGCCTGTTTTAGACACTAGTTATGTTCTAGACACTTGATCCA
>RQTK01000473.1:93573-121901 GCA_003991915.1 Elysia chlorotica
ACTACTACTACTACTACTACTACTACTACTACTACTACTACTACTACTACTACTACTACTACTACTACTACTACTATTATTGTTATTATTATTATTTATGACTCCGGGATAATAATATAGGTTTTATGCAGATTACTTAGCCCTTGAGAAATTAACAATGAAATAAAAAAGCAGCGAACCTTATACAATGGGAGACAAATTCCATCAATCCAGGACAACTGTAATTTCGCGATTTCGTCCCTTTTGTCACGGTCCATGCATGCCTGAAAAAATAAAAACGACAACGTGTACTATTATTTTATTTTAAAACAAGTAAATTACCTATGCGTCATAAAATACACACACACACACACACATAAAGAGTATTGAAGAATTTTCAACTAATTTTACTTGCTTTACTTAAAAGAGAAAAGAAGATGTTTAAGCAGCTGTACACAACTAGATCTGTACAGATGCCAATGTTGCTCTTAGATCACCACCATACAGATATTGAATGTTAAACACCATCATTACAGATGCTTCTCTTAGAACAACCATCGTTTTCAAAGCAACATTATACAGGTGTCATGTAAAGACCCATAAAGCCCCATAATACAAATATCATTTTAAAGCAGCACAATGCATATGCCATTTTTAAAGCAAGACCATAGGAATGTAATTTTTTTACAAGCACCATGAACTACAAGCATGTCGATCTAAAGCACCACTAATTAATAACCATTTCGATCTAAAGCACCACTAATTAATAACCATTTCGATCTAAAGCACCACTAACTAATAACCATTTCGATCTAAAGCACCACTAACTAATAACCATTTCGATTTAAAGCACCACTAATTAATAACCATTTCGATTTAAGGCACCACTACCTATACAGCTGTTAATTTTCAAGCAGCACTTTACAGATGTCGGGCACTTACCTGAGGCTGGATGTTGAGCTCATTTTTCTCTTTATCTCCTTGGTCGAAAAACTCACTGATGACCAGTTCCGACACCTGCGAATGAAGGAGAATAAACGATACGATTAACAAGGTATCCGCGGCTAGGAGAAAGGAAGTTTATAAATTATTAACAAGGTATCCGCGGCTAGGAGAAAGGAAGCTTATAAATTATTAACAAGGTATCCGCGGCTAGGAGAAAGGAAGCTTATAAATTATTAACAAGGTATCCGCGGCTAGGAGAAAGGAAGCTTATAAATTATTAACAAGGTATCCGCGGCTAGGAGAAAGGAAGCTTATAAATTATTAACAAGGTATCCGCTGCTAGGAGAAAGGAAGCTTATAAATTATTAACAAGGTATCCGCGGCTAGGAGAAAGGAAGCTTATAAATTATTAACAAGGTATCCGCGGCTAGGAGAAAGGAAGCTTATAAATTATTAACAAGGTATCCGCGGCTAGGAGAAAGGAAGCTTATAAATTATTAACAAGGTATCCGCGGCTAGGAGAAAGGAAGCTTATAAATTATTAACAAGGTATCCGCGGCCAGGAGAAAGGAAGCTTATAAATTATTAACAAGGTATCCGCGGCTAGGAGAAAGGAAGCTTATAAATTATTAACAAGGTATCCGCGGCTAGGAGAAAGGAAGCTTATACATTATTAATTAAAATAAAACGAGAGGATGAAACATCGGATGCTTTAACGCTTTGGTTGTTAGCAAGCTTTTGCACCCTCTTCCCTTCTCATGTTTCCAAGAGGATAAAAAATGTTAACCCAACAAAAAAAAACCCGCGCTGAGGCCCCTAGAAAAAATGAAACTGAATGTATCTATTTTGGTTGGGTCTGTGTAAGTAGAAAATATGCTAGCTCTGTCTATGTGAGGCATCACGTAAAATTTACAGACGTTGGACTGGGGACCCAACTTAGCTGCTGTCGTTGAACGTAAAGAAAGCAACACACATAATAGTTATCAAAAAAGTTTGCGTGCGCCTAAGGAATCCCAAAGCGGGATAGCTGGGAGTTAGACGTTCACATTATACTGATACTCATACAATCCGAAGGAGAAATATAAGAAACCTTAGCGGAGATTTAACCAACAGTCTATCGATTTAAAGGCGCGCTCTCAGCCCTTGGGCCACTTGTTCCCTTGATAATAATAACACTTAAAATAGTTAAATTAAAATAGCTGCACGCGTCGTCGTATAGGATTCCCCCAAGGGAACTTACCAAGCGGTTTACCGAGGGAGAAAGAGGGAGAGAGAGAAAGAGAGAGAGAGAAGAGAAAGAGAGAGAAGAGAGAGAGAGAGAGAGAGAGAGAGAGAGAAAGAGAGAGAGAGAGAGAGAGAGAGAGAGAGAGAGAGAGAGAGAGAGAGAGACAGAGAGAGAGAGAGAGAGAGAGGGAGAGAGAAAGAGAGAGAAGAGAGAGAGAGAGAGTCTCTACCGGAACAGCATAGAGAAAATGCAGGCAGTTGAAATCAACAATAACCAAAGATGAACCAATTTGTTTTAAGAACAATCGTAGGATCTAGGAGTTACTGTTTTCTTGAGTAACCATCTATTCACATAATTCACAATATGAAATACAAGCGTACGCATGCGTCTTTTTCGCTTTGTTGTTTATTGTGGTTTTTTTTGCTACCCCCACCCCATCCCACAAAAATTATAATTAAAGAAACCACAACTGAAAACAACCACAAACAAGTAAACAAAGAGACAAAACAAAATAAAACATGAAAAACCAAAAAAAAAAAAAAAAAAAAAAAAAAAAAAAAAAAAAAAAAAAAAAAAAGAACATAGTAAAACAAACATAAAATTGATGAGGCAATTCTGACCTTTCTCTGGACCTCCCAGGGTTTGGTTATGGCGGCGATGTCACAGGTGGTCATCAGAATACTCCTGAACGTTTCCTTCGACTCGCGGTCATCGAAAGACCTCTGGCCAGAGTCAAGCATCTCGAAGAATTTGCCCCGTAACCTGAGATAGAGGACGCGAATTTAGAACGTTAGCGGGGCGAGGGCAAGTGGAGAGATGCGTATGTCAAAATCCACGGTCGGTTGGAAATTAGTTTATTCGTCCAATTTCGTGTCCTGGTGTTGGGTAACGTCAGTATACTTGGACGGGCTCTGACAGGAGTCACTGTCTCTGTGTCAAAACACGAAAAGTTGTCAGACATTAGTCTCTGGCCCCGTCTGCAATAGAACCTATATAGCGCTTACATTGGACGCTGAGCAAAACCAAATGATGATAGTGGATAAACATAGCTTGTAAGTACAACGTTACGAAAAGCTTACAACTCGTCTTAGGGAATATGCTAATGAGAAAGCTTAAGACACGTCGTAAGTTACCGCGTTGTTGTACTTCCGACCACAAGGTCCAGAAGTTTAATATAAAGTTTCGTGTTTTTCAAGGAGTTTTTTTTAATGAGGCGCCGTGGGCAAATATTGTAGCAGCAATATAACAACAACAACAACAAAAAGTCATTAAACAAACGAAAAAATATCTTATCAACCAAAAAAACAAACAAATGTACACTGCTTTGGTTATGCCTAAGAATCCACGCCCGTTAGAGAAGCACATTGAAGTTATTACCGAAGATGATGGACTACCAAGACTTTGTTCATAGAAACAAAAACAAAAACTGCTATTAAGGATCAAAATCAAAACTCAGACAGAAACTTTGTTTACATACTCATAATACTAGTCCCCCTCCACAAGCTTTACACGGAATAAGTTTGAGTATCAGTGGCAAGCTAAATCATTATTTTCACAACAATACTAACTAAAGGACAATTTTATAAATAAGTCATTTTACTCACTGTATATGGACCGACAAGTCTGTGGCCAGGATCGCGTGTTTCAGCAGTTTGGTCACTTGGATGTAGTCCTCACTGCCCAGGTTCCCGAACAGGTTTGTGCCCTGTTGAGATGAGGAACGAGATACGTAGTAGTAGTAGTAGTAGTAGTAGTAGTAGTAGTAGTAGTAGTAGTAGTAGTAGTAGTAGTAGTAGTAGTAGTAGTAAGTAAAAGTAAAGTAAGGTCCATGTGCAGGGTAATTAGACTGTCTGCGTTCTTCGTGTTTATATCAAGGTGGCCATCGCTGACGATAAGGTAGAGCTAACTTAGTGCTGTATCATGCCAACTTACGCTTGCAAGTTATTTAGGGAGAGCTGGCCTCAGTGCGTTACAAGATCGTAGGTTGCCTGGCTCTATTAGGCTTTTATTTTTGTTACATATAATATGCTTTCTGGCGTGTGTTCAATTGAATCGGATGATTGTGTAGATGGATGTTATTAGTTGTTTTTTTTTAATCACAATACGGTTGTGTTAATAAATTATTACAATACTTTTGGAAGTAATAAATATGCTCGAAATATGTTTTCTTTGTTTAAAATAAAATGTTTGTCATCTTAATAAAAAGGTTAATTTAAAGTGTTCCGTTAATGATTAGAACTATAGTAACAACAACAACAACAACAACAACAACAACAACTACAATAATAATAATAATAATAATAATAATAATAATAATAATAATAATGATGATAAAACTAATTATAACTTCATAATGTGTTTGTTTTTAAAGTATCCGTGTTTGGAAACAGAAACGGGCATGCTGGTTTAATATTACATGTATTAAAGTGCAAAAATGCTTCTTGATAACCAACTAGGACGTATTCTCTCTCCTTGGAATTGTTCACTAAGCGAGCAAAACTTTAAGAACTGTTGCGGAGTGTCTTAAAAGTTACTCGTAACTTCATAACTTGGACTTGTCACAGCTTGGAAGAATATTAGAGTACATTATTTTTTTAGTAATGGCACTAGATCATCAGCTGTTTTCATGTCGCCGACCAGTATCAGATGTCATCGACTATCACTGAGGTGGGCATGCATTTACATAGTAACGTTTTCTTTTGTTTGTGAATTACAAATATGATAACGATATCCAATTTTTACCTACTGTTTCTCGCAGTTACCTTTTACTATTTCTGTTTAACATTAATTTGGGTCCTGGTAAACTACCTGTACCACCAATACTACTGCTGCTGTAGTTACTATACATTCAAGAGGCAAGAGATGGATTTAGAAATGATTGAAAACATTTAAAAAATTCGAGATACTGCCTTTTTTTAAAGTATTTCTGTACAACATAATTTTGTTGTCTGCATAATCACTACCGGTACCAGTAAGTTATGCTGCTCCTGTGACTACTATCAAATCATGAGACTACAGATATAGATCGCTTGATAAAAGGAAAGGGATATTATGTTTAAACAAGTGCGGGATAAGGAGACATACATTTTTCCTCTCCTGAAAGAAGAGATAGTGAGTTGCAATGGGAGAGAGGGGGAGGAAAGACAGACAGACAAAGACAGGGAGAGAGGGGAGGGGGAGGTCAGGCAGACAAAGAGACACGCAAACATGCATGCAGAAATGAAGAAATACTATAGGCACACACAGACATCCAAACCAATAGGCCTATAGTGACTAACAAAACGGCAATGAGCTAAACAGACAGGCAGTCTGATAAACACCTTTAGAGAGACGTGGATTAACCAAGGCCTTAGAGGAATCCCCAGCACTGGGTAAGGCGAGATGTCCCCTGCCGCTGACCCTGGTGTGGAATGTCCCTTCGCATTATAATTTATCGTTTCTTAAGCCCTTGATTACTTTATAAGTGGAATTCTGTCCATCATTAACGACATACTAACTAGTCTCAGCATGCCGTGGTTTAGCAAGGTCGGCTTTGCATGTCTCTGAAATAACCTGCGATTTTATAGCACCACACTGATATAGTTTGATTTTTAGCTCGCCTGTACTTTTTATAGTGAAATGAACTAGTAGAGACGGAGTGTATTAATTATAAATAATACATTCTTCTTTTTCTTCTGTTTCTCCTCCTCCCCCTGCTCCTCCTCCCCCTCCTCCTCCTCCTCCTCCTCCTCCTCCTCCTCCTTTATCTCCTCCTTCATCTCCTCCATCGTCATCTTCATTTATCATTGTTCATCATCATCATCATAAATATAATCATTATTCTTTATATTAATAACACAATGTCGACTGCTTTCCTTCTCGCCGAATGCCTAATCTCTTCTACTCAACGCATACGATAAATTCGCGCAAGAATTTAACGCGTCAACTGACTAGACCGTAATACGTGCAATAAGCTAAATGTCTATTCCAGTCTGTTTAATACCCTTAATGTCAAGCATTACTCTCTGGCGATGACACGGAGATCTGGTAGCTAAATATGTTTGTAAAAGCATTTGCTAGAGCAATATTACTTGTATGGATAAATATAGTGCAGAGAAAGCATTATCCACGGAGTAAAGTTTTAAAAAAGTAACACGTTAGTCCTTTACCTTGATAAAGTACTATCAATATGAAATATTTAATTTAGCTTATGTAATTTTGAATAAATTTTACCCTGTGTCGTGTGCTATGTCAGCTCATTTCGTTACATTCGTAGTCTGTTCTACTTTAGGCATAGGATAAATCATGAATCCTGTGCAACAAAGTCTCACAAGTCAATTGACAAGACCCAAGTCTATGTAATAAGCGTTACATATAGTTCCACATGTAAATACATAATATACTCAATTAAAACATGGTTCTGTGAGCGGTTCACGGAGAGCTATCAGTGAAAAATCTCCGTGAGTGTGCTGGTAGTATAAAAATTATCATTATGGAGAAGAACATTAGTATAACCAACGGAATCAGGTTTTAACAAGTTAGCAACCCGCTTGTCATTAACGATTCAGTGTTTTCGCTCGTTTTAATTTTGAATCACGAGACAAGGCCGTAATTACCAGCAATGGGTTTCATTTATACATGTAAGTAGAACGATGTTAAAAGCATGTACATTCGACTAGCACATTTTTTACTATGAAAATCCACAATTAGTAGGGATTGTAACGTTATAGCGTCGTCGCACTTACTACCCTCGTTGATATAAACAATAGACGTGTTCTTACCACCCCAGGTACTTGAACCACGTTACTAAATTGATCAAAGTAAACATATGTTCAGATCATAAACACTACAAGAATAACAATGATATTTCTTTACAATATCCGTTGCCGTATTGGATCATCTGGGAATCTTAGAGAGAGGGAGAGGTGGAGTGACAGAGAAAGAGGTGAGGGAGGAAGAGGGGGAGTGAGATGGATAAAGGGGGGCGAGAGAGAAAGTTAAAAAGAGAGAGAAAAAGAAAAAGACACACAGACAGACATAAAAAACGGAGTATGGTTATCAGATATGCGCAAATGGTAGAGCGTTGGTATCCTAAACGAAAGGTCATCGGTTTGAAACCCACAATATGTCCAAAAGTATTTGTCCGATTTCGATCCCTACTGGCTAGGTCGATGTCAATATAATGTGACCGGCTGAGACAGAAGTTCAGGTCAACCCGCACTGTCCCTGCCAATTAGCACGTACAGTTGTCAGACTTAAGTCATGGGACCCACCCACAATACATCTTACATTATAGTGCTGACTTTGGGTGTCAAGTAACCAACCCTCTTTAGTCTTCACAACAACGGCGACAGTGCGTACTTGGCCATCCATGCCTCCATTGAGTTTCTGTCCCCATGGGTGAAACCTTGATTTAAGTGAACACTTTGCCCTCCTTTTCAGGCTCAGAACCAGTACACCTGGGCGGCGGGCGGGCCGGACCATGACCAGGAAGCGTCGATGTCCCAGCCCAGCGGCTCCGCCTCCTATCAGTCGTGCTCGCAGACCTCCCTGCCCATGGAGGATAGGCGTGGCACCGGGGGCGGAGGGGGCGGGGCTGGCGAGTCCACGGGGGCGTGTCAGCACCAGGACGCGGGGAGCAGCTGGACGGGTGAGTGACATGTTGTTCGGATTTCTCCGAAATATTTATGTTATTGTTATTAAATTGAAGGTTGAACAGTTACACTACGAGAAAAAAAATCATAATGGATGATTCCATCAAGGCAACTAGATCTAGTGAGCGACGACAGACAGAAACTAAAGGGCCACGATAATTTTTATCTGAAACAGATCTGGTATATGGGGAAAAAGAAGAACGATGTGCGGATGAAAGCTGTTGTTTGAGAATAAGCCCTTACATAAAAATGTGTAAGATTTTGAAAAAATTCTATGCTAGATATAATCCATTTAGAGGAATTAAGCGGTCTTCTTTGGATTTCACCAAGAGCTTTATACACAAGCCTGTTTATGGTAACATAAGCTATACTTTATCCCAAACATTTTCACTCCACATTTGGGAAAACCTAGCCACGTTGGATGGAGATAGATCCAGTTGACTTGGCTTTGCAGATCCAGGTTTTCTTTAATGCTGAATCGATCTCTCTTCAAACCATGTCTTGCCTCCACTAGCTTTCTCTTAAAATTTTTAGCAAACTCATCTAGAGAGTCTATAGCAATATGAAAAGGCAATTTATTCCGTAAGTCTGTCGGGTGTACCAGAAACGGACACGATTTTATTGAAACCTGGTAACTTCAAACGCATAATGTGTATTTTCAGTATATGATGACTATGGTTCAAGTTTAACACAATGAAGGACCTAGTCAACAGCTTAAAATGACATGTAAAAATCTACATATATAAAATTACCTCAGTGTTTCCTAAAGAAATATGTCATTTCCTGGAGATTTCAACAATACATGTATACGTATGTCAGTTTTATTTTCATAACCTAAGATGTGGGACTGTCTTCTGTGTTCGACTTTGAATTTGCTGTGCCGTCAAAGTTGTCACTTGACGCTAAAATGTAGCTTTTATGTAGTTGCAACTCCACAGTTAACAAGGTGGATTAAGTCACTCATTTTTCATACTGAATATCATATGCCTTAAGTTACACTACGAGAAAATAAAAATCATAATGAATGTTTCCATGCAAGGCAACAAGTAAGCGACGACAGACAGAAACTAAAGGGCCACGATAATTTTTATCTGAAACAGATCTGGTATATGGGGAAAAAGAAGAACGATGTGCGGATGAAAGCTGTTGTTTGAGAACAAGCCCTTACATAAAAATATGTAAGATTTTGAAATTTTTCTATGCTAGATATAATCCATTTATAACAAGCTCTCTGAAACTCTGATGTATCTTTCCAATCATTTGTCAACGTTACTTTCAATATACAAAATCTTAAATGCCCCTTTAGAGGAATTTAATAGGCTTTGAACGTCACCAAGAGCATTATACACAAGCTTGTTTATTGTAACCTACGCTATACTTTATCCCAAACATTTTCACTCCACATTTGGGAAAACCCAGCCACGCTGCATGGAGTTAGATCCAGTTGACTTGGCTTTGCAGATCCATGTTTTCTTAAACGCTGAATCGACCCCTCTTTAAAACATGTCTTGCCTTCGCTTTACTTTCTCTGTGAATTTAATCAAACCCTTCTAGAAAGTCTATTGGAATATGAAATACAATTTTATTCTGTAAGTCTGTCAGATGTAACAGTTACGGACACGAACTTATTGAAACCAGGTAACTTCAAACGCATAATGTGTATTTTATGTATATGATGAATTTATTTCAAGTTTAAAACAATAAAGTACCGAGTCAACACTTAAACAGCTTAAAATTACATGTATATATTTACATTACCTTAGATGTGGGACTGTCTTCTGTATTTCACTTTCAATTTGCTGTGGCGTCAAATTTGTCACTTGTCAATTGTCGCTCAAAGATAGCTTTTATGTAGTTGCAACTCCACAGATAAACAAGGTGGATTGTGACTCTCATTTTTTTTCTCGTATTGAATATCATATGCCTTGCATCTTTAGTTGAATTGTTGTTATTCATTATCATCCAATTGATGTTCCAGTGAAAGGATTATATCTTGAACGGCGTGTGACCATATTCTATAGATGGTAGGTGTTCGATAAAGTAAGAGATTCGTCTTGGTTGTCTCTAATTTGCACGGTGTTGTTTGTTTGTTGTTTCGAGTGCACTCGTGTGGCATTGTAGCAAGGAATCCTGGGCAATGATGTTCATCATACTCGTCTTTGGTGCCCTACTGAGACTTAAAGGTTATGTATGTGTTGTTGTCTTCTATTTTCATGAATATCGTGGCATCTTGCTTTTGGAACAAAGGTCAGGTCGGGTGTAATAATCTGTAAGGGCATTGCTTTGTTCTGTGGAGTAAATAGGTGGACTTTAGTATCATGGTTTCAAAAGTAACATAGGGCATGTTGTTTCATTCCTGTGACCTCAATGCTTGTTTGATGTAGATCCATTTTGTGTATCTTTCTCTCTTTTGCATTGTCTTTCCAGATTCGTTTTGCGAATTGATTGAATAAAGCGAAATGTTTTCTAACAATTTGTCTATCACGTTATGCAATGCTTAAATGGGAAGTGTTGTGAATCAAAAAAGTCATTTTCTTACTTTTGTCAGTTCATGCATATTCGCTTATTAAATTTTGACTCACCAGGTCAATGCATGTTCTTGTATGAGTTATATAAGTCTTTTCCTTTAGTTAGAAGAACACTTTTGCAACATATTACTTATTGAACATTATTTAATTAAGATTTGAATTGCTCTTGCATGACTTAACTTTACTATTTCATTATATGAACCTTTTGCAACATCCTCTTATGTTGTTCAGCTTAAGATTGTCTACTGGCTGCTGAAATCACCAGCTTACATTTTTTGTACTTCTCTTGTATACATGATTCTAACAATACTCATACAATATAACAAACACTTGAATGCATATATACTCTTCATGTCATGACAATGATCATCACCAGGCTTTGTATGATGACATGTACTAACCAGTAGTCACCTGTATATTTAAACATAAAATGGTGTTGTTTCTCAAGAGGCCAAAGCCTCAAGATCGCACCCACACATCATCGTAGGCTCCGATGCCGCTGGGAATGAAGCTGAAGAGGCCGTGGTGCAGGAAATCACATCGAAGCTAGCCTTGTTGAACGCGTCCGCGGCGGCAAGCTCGGACTCCCAGCCGAACACGCTCTCCCTGGAGGATTCTCTACGAACAGACGCCACGGGGTCTCAGGTGTCAACGGCGGTCAACCGCGGATCTCTGAGCGCGACGGGAAAGGAACGCGCCAAGCCCAAACCTCGCCGGATGCTGCCTGGGCTGAGCCGAAGTAGTCCGTCCCTGCCTGACGAACCCGGGGCGAGGTATCCCGATCTAGACCCGGCGGATATATCCATATCCATGTCCATGGCGAGCGGGGAAGGGGCCTGCTGAACCTGCGCGACGCGGAGATCGAGCCGATATCCCTGCTGCTGTCCTCCTCCAGAACGTCGGACGGACGGAGTCGGATCCCGCCGTGGGCATCCACCCTCACGCCCAGCCCGTCCGTCTCCGAGGTGGCGTGGGACAGCTCGGTCGGCTGGTCCCCGCAGTCCCCGCAGCCTTCAGGGCGCAGGCCCCGCCTCCTCCCGCCCTCCCCGACCGGCAGCCTACGGAGCACGCCCTGCTCAAGCCACGCCCACCTGGCCACGCCCATGTCTCCCCTGGCCGGGAGTCGGTCCCCGCGCCTCTCCCGCATTTCGGCTTTCTTCAGAGGCGACAAATCGAGAGCCGCCGGTGTGTTTGGTCACTCCTCTGCTGCAATGGGTCGGGTGGAGCTTTTATTGTGCTTTTTTTTTCTTTTTCTTTTTTTTTTTTTCAATTTATCTTGCCAATTTTATTGAGCTTGTTTCCATCTTACCACCTTTATTGGTTGATTGGGTCTAAGGTAGACATTGAAGTTGGTGGATTTTCCCTTTTCATTTCTACGTTGTTTGCCCTTTTATCTTGACTTTTTCTTACAGAGATATTGGTTTTCATTTATTTTGAATGCTATTTCCTTCATTGCTTTTGTGAGCACTGTGGTATTTGTTGGCTTTAAAAATAAATGACAGATCGGCGAGTCGGCGGGGGCGCTGGCGATCGCCGCAGAGAATGCGACAGCGACTCGCGCCTGGATAATCCGGACGATTTCGGCCTTCTTCAGAGGCGACAAATCGAGAGCCGCCGGTGTGTTTGGTCACTCCTCTGCTGCAATGGGTCGGGTGGAGCTTTTATTGTGCTTTTTTTTCTTTTTCTTTTTTTTCAATTTATCTTGCCAATTTTATTGAGCTTGTTTCCATCTTACCACCTTTATTGGTTGATTGGGTCTAAGGTAGACATTGAAGTTGGTGGATTTTCCCTTTTCATTTCTACGTTGTTTGCCCTTTTATCTTGACTTTTTCTTACAGAGATATTGGTTTTCATTTATTTTGAATGCTATTTCCTTCATTGCTTTTGTGAGCACTGTGGTATTTGTTGGCTTTAAAAATAAATGACTCGATTTTTTTCTCTCCAATATATTCGGTAATGGTTGGAGATGTTCTTTACACTTTATTCGATGTAGCACCTTTAAAGTACTCGTTATGAATCCTTACAATTAGGAGATTTTATTCCTTTTTTAAATGCTTTTTTTTTCGTATGCTGCAGGTAAACTATGCAACACCTTAACAAAATCAGTTATTTTGAGAATGATTGAAACCATCTCTCCTTCCCAGAAAGTCTTAAGTCCCGTTTTCTCCCTTTTGTTTATGGTTTTCGTTTTATAAATGACTATAATATAAGTTACAGATTCATCACCACCCACGCTCTATTCCTTTCAAAAAGAAAACATAGTTGACATAAATTGAATACAAAACATTTTTTTTTAAATCTCCCCCTCTCTTGAAGATTCGAGCACACATCCTTTCACCAAAAAAAAAAAAAAATAAATAAATAAATAAACACATAAATAAATAAAAAATAACCAAACGAAAACAAAACATAGAATTAATACTTTGAATACAAAACATATTAAAAAAAAACAACATCTCTCCCTCTCTTTAAGATTCGAGCACACATCCTTTCGTTTTAGGCTTGGCGCATGTAAATCAAGATAACACCGCCAGATGTGTCATTCGATGACTAGCGGTTTACAAATAGCGGCTCATTAACCCTTATTAAGGCTGGCTTGAACACGATGACGCATTCTCAGCCGTCCAAGCCCGCGACTTGTTCGGTTAACTTCGCAGTGACTGTACACCATCTGAATTTCCCGATCTTAACCGGTTACAAAGATTCTGAACATCCGGATCTTAACAAGTTATACCGGTTCTGGTCGGTTGGTTTCGTCCATTCCAACTACAAGAACTAGGCTATATCGCGGACGGGCCTTAAGACTAACGTCAGACAACTGTACGTGCTGTCATACAGGCACCGAGTGGGGACTGTCTCAGTCGGTCACTTTATACTGAAACCGAACCAACCTGAACCAGTTGCAGACGAATCCGAGACCTTTTGTTCAGAATTAAAGGCTAACGTTCTATCGCTTAAGTCAGCCCCCCTCTTATCCTGTCTGATTACGAAATGAAGGGAAAAAATTATGTAATGGCCTGTTATTGCGTCCGAAATCCCAAAACCAATAGCTTTGGTGTCAGTGTTTGTAGATATATTTACGAATTACGGGGGGGAAAACCGTAACACTTTTTACTAGTGCGACCGGCTTATAATAAGACACACGTCCTGGTATTCACGCTCAGTCTCTAAGTGTCATCACATAAAATTATCAGACGTTAGCCTCTGGCGATATAGCACGGTTGCTCAGGATAAATGTTATACGTCGAGGGGGAAAAAACAAAACAAAAAAGAAAACAAATAACACAAGACAAAAAGAACAAAACAGAGAAAAAAGAAGCTTATTAACCGGTTTGGATCCGATAAATTCAGCTATTATGAAAATCGGTAATAATCCAAATTACCGGAAAGGCTGCAAGGGGACCGAGCCCAGCCTCATTAAGTCTGACCTTTTCCTCGTGCACTCGTGTCGGACACGCTGCGTGCTTTATGGTGTGAACTTTGTGGGCTTGTTTCATTCACTACTTCTGTTTTGACCAAAACGGGAATTTATTAGATTTTGTTACTTAAAAAGACCCCAAAAAGTTGGACTAGTCCATTAAATGTGTAATGTTTTTAATAGTATTATTTCCAAGTACGTTTGTGGTTAGTGCAACGGATTAGTGATTTGTGTGCCTTTGGATGATTAAGATATTGATAGTAGATCGAAAAACCAGTGAATGACATTCTCGGTTTAGCGTAAAAACTTGAGCACCTTGACATACTTCTACAAACGCGTCGTTACAAGTACAAGAGTATTTTTGTTTTGTTTTTAGTGTTTAAGAGTTAGTAGTGTCTTTAAACTAGTTCGTTTCTTCTTCTTCTTCTTCTTTTTCTTCTTCTTCTTCTTCTTCTTCTTCTTCTTCTTCTTCTTCTTCTTCTTCTTCTTCTTCTTCTTCTTCTTCTTCTTCTTCTTCTTCTTCTTCTTCTTCTTCTTCTTCTTCTTCTTCTTCTTCTTCTTCTTCTTTTTTTTTTCTTCTTCTTCTTCTTCTTCTTCTTCTTCTTCTTCTTCTTCTTCTTCTTCTTCTTCTTCTTCTTCTTCTTCTTCTTCTTCTTCTGCTTCTCGTCCTCTTTTTCTTCTCCTTAAGTTTCCCTCTCTTCTTATTACTACTAGAATGATTTTGGATACGCTGGTTTCTGTGTTAATACTTTGTTATCTAAGTTTCCTTACTTGAATTACAGCTGAGAGCATTCCTCATTAGCACGTTTTACCTTAAACATGATTAAACCCAATCAAGTGCTTCCTCAGTACTACCAAAAGAGTGCCTGCTTCGATCAATTGTTGATTTGGAACTCCAGGTTGGGCAAATATACTTGAGTCAACAACACCTCGCCTGGTCCATGTTACATCTTGTGTCAGGGCCATGCCTTGGGAGGTCTATCTATATCTACAGTTCAGAAGAAAGAGTAGACCAACAGATACTTAAGTCTCTCGACCAAGTATTGGTTTGTAAATCAGCCCCGCGTCCTCTGTCCAGTGCGCCTCTAATATCCATGTAGAGATATCGGCAGTTGTAAACAGACGCAGAACGAGATAATGTCACAGCACCCTTACGCACTTAGCCGGGTGCCCGCATAACGAGGATAACGATCATTGCAGCTTGAAAAGCCAGCTGTATATAACTAGTCAACTAGTGCCTCTATGTGGAACGTAGTGCCCCCTCCGCCTCCTCCTTCATTGTGCGGGAAGTCATAGTATTTGCAGTCTGCAATAATGTATAATTTTCCTCTGCGGCGTGCCTAAGAGCGGCACTCAGCCTTCAATTAATTACTCTTTCTGGGGACTGGAATTGAGCACCGTGGTAATAATGGACTGTGGAATGTTGCGAGCACACAGCACCGCTATAAGGGCGATGCAATAATTGTTCTAGTGTGACTGGTTTTCCCGGCTGAGGTTTTGCATACGGTGCTAGAACTTGAAATGTGTATATTGCCTCTTGCCACGTCGAGACGGATCGGTTTCGGATTTTCTGATTTGTGTCATCATTGCCGTTTGTGATTTTCAGTCGAAACAGTTCACTAAAATGGCCACGGTTTATTTTTGGCGTAAAAAGTGGTTGTTTAAAGCATCTAAAACAATCTGTAAAACAATCTGTGATATAATAGTATAAGTACATACTTTTTCTTTTTTTGACTTTGAAGACCTCGGTTTCACATTAGCGTGTGTACTCCGGACCTACGCAAAATGACAACTTAGTTTATCACATCAGCTCATAATTGTTTGAAATAATGAAAGATAAGCAATGCCCAGCTTTATGCTTAACTGTCATCGGAAGCATATGGTAGTTCTTATCAATATATCAGAATCGTTGATATTGAATGGGAGTGCGTCGTCGAGATTTCACAGCTTGTGGTTTCTTCATGTTCAATATTGGAGTTCCGATGCCAAAGTCAAGGCATTAGATAATTGATTCGTTGTCTTCATATTCAATAGCAGAGTTCCGATGCCAAAGTCAACACCTTGAATGAATTATTGATTCATTGCCTTTTCATGTAATCTGATTAACTAACTGGCACCGTTAACATTCCGAACTGTTTCATATCCGAACAACGAGGATTATACAATTAAAAAGAAGAAGTGATTCTGTAACATTCGGCCATAAAGTGTATATTCGCATTAGGAGAAGAGGATGACTTCACCTCCTCGTTTAGCCTGTCAACCCAAGATGTTATCCTTTGGCCGTCAGCCTGGACTGTTTCATAATCCTCCCTTACGTTTTGTTTTATGGCAATAACGGATTGTATGGTGGGTTGTCTCAAACCTGCAAGTGATATCCATATTTGGGTTAGCTTGTCTCCATAGACCTGTGATAAGCGTTTGCTAGGTTAGTTCAGGCAAGAGGCGCACATGCCGCCCGCCCCCAACATGACGACGTTTGTGGTGAAGATGTGGCTGGAGGATTCCAAACTAAAAGGTAGTTCAAAATTTAATATGCTAATTAGTTGGTTGGAAAAAAGCTGCGCTCTTTCCTTGTTTAATCATTAATATTCTCAAGGACGTTTCTATACGGTGATGGAGTTCTAGAGCGGTGGAATACACTCAGGACTTAGTTATCAAAATCAATTTTACTGCTGTTACCGCTGTTTTTTGCCATTTGAAACCCCCATATTTGTCCAAATGTGCCACTAACTTTCCCAAACGCGTATTACATGTACTACGAGCTATACTGAATCCGTCAGGAAATAAAGGGCGGTCGGGGCGGGTCTGGAACAACGGACCATTTGAATTAAAGCTGCGCGCTCCCTGAAAGGCAATGCAGTAACGTGCCGTTGTTTTATTAGACTGGGTCTCGTAAGAAACCATAATAGCATGGACGACAATAGACGTAGCACGACTAGTCTAACATAACGTGGACAGCATAAAAGCAGAGAGCGTATTCCCACAATACTGTTTAGCAAGAGGAAGGCGCTCGACCCCATAAGATAAATCGTTGGTTGGCTTGACCTCTCCTTAAGTTTCCCAAAGAATCCTAAACCGAGTCTGGACCAGACAACTTAGAGCAATTTTCTTTTTTATAATATGTATTATGACATGTTATACAATTAAAATTATTATTGGCAAAAGTAAATACATGTCTCAATTCCTTTAAACATCACCTCTCTCTTCTCTCTCTCTCTCTCTCTCTCTCTCTCTCTCTCTTTCTCTCGCTTTAAGCCGGAAATATGATATGTACTATCACAATCTGCTGTACAATAACTATTAACAATAATCACCTTTTATTTTTCTGTCCTTATTCTTACAGCAATAAAAAAAATCTGTGTAGTTCGTCCTTACGTGTGTTTTTTACCCTAAGAAACAATGTTTGCAATTTGTGCCACTCAGCACTATTTTTTTTCATTGGCTTTTCATGCACCATACTGCTTTTGTGCACTCGGAAGCAACTCAAGTTTTTACACCATGTTCCTCTTGCTTGGAATAGTTCCTTCGTAACTTCATCACTGCCGCATCGGCTGTCAAGCCACATACATTTTTGTAATTAGAAACGTTCAAACAAATTATGTGATGATGGTAATGATGATGTTGTTGTTGATGATGATGATGATGATGATGATGATGATGATGATGATGATGATGATGATGATGATGTGTACCCGATAGCTGATCACTTGCACTATAATGCACAATCGTCAGACAAATATCAGACTGTTTTCACATTTATAATATTCACTTCACCAGCGTTCCACTGCTTTCAAACCTTATTAAATTTGAGACCCCCTTGGTGTTAATCTTGGCCGGGGGGAGGGGGGGGGGGGGGACAGCACACCTAAAATAAGAATGTCTGTAATGTATTATAAGTCAAGGGCCTTGTAGTTTTTCTGAAAAATTAATTATATATCGATACGTGATCTATCCGCTTAGGTTCGAACCTTGGACCTCTTGCTCGTCAGTCCAGTTCACTATCCGACTAAAGTAATGACGGCCCAAAATGATCAGCTGCATTCCTGCCTTGTTTTAAACCGCTTCCTGCTCTCATTCAATCAATAAGCTCAGAGAGGGAATCCATGTCTAAAGCAGAAAAGCATACCAAACGCAAGCCTTGGAAGAGTTATGGATTTGGCTAAAGACAAATAGAAAACCTGACATTGTTCTCCCGATGAATTTTCTTAAATTTTGAACATTTTTTAGTTACATCCCTCTTGATTTCCTCCCTCTATTATTTCTTTTTTGTGTGATAATCTTGTGAATATTTTAACATGGTCTGCATACAAATCATGGTTGATTCAACCTTTTCCACGCTTAAAATTTTATGGTGAAACGTGGAGTATCAACAATAACAATATCATTTTCCCAGGCCCTAAAGTATTTCACAAAGTATTTTACTGAATTTAAATACATTCTCTGAAGTATTTAAAAGAGCCATCGTGTTGTTGTTGTGTTTTTGGGAGCGGGGGTTGTTGTTTTTTTCACTTGCTTCGTTTGATTTTTTTAGCACCATGTTGAATATGTTTATGTTAATTTTTTAATGTTCGATTTTCAGGTTGTTTTTTTTTCTTCTGCACAGACTAAAGAAATATTTGTTGTGTTTATATTCAATTACACACTCACATGGCGTAAATGCTATTTGATGATAAATCTCTAAATGATCTATAGCGCTTACATTCACTTTTTCGTAAATTTTCATATAATTTTTTCATAGTCTTTGCCTCTAAAATTAAGGCATACCAAATTAAGACTACAATTATTGTCCACTTTTTATTATTGGCATTTAAAATAATGTGAACACTTATTAAAGACTGCTTGGTTACGTTTACATTTTACATTTTTTAAAGGTTTTCATAACTTCATTTGTAAACTGTTGTTTTTCCTGCAGAACACCAGGCGAATATTGCTCAAATCAGGGCGGACCATAAAGAATGCGAGGAGAGACTAAAGGTTCGTATTTTTCTACAATTTATTATTTCTTTAGGTTCTAGAAATCATAGCAAACCGTTTTGGTATATATTAATTTTTTTATCCAAACATTGCGTAGTATCGATAGTAATAAACGAATAACGATGACTATGATGGTGTTTATGGTGATGATGATGATGATGATGATGATGATGATGATGATGATGATGATGATGATGATGATGATGATGATGATGATGACGATGATAATGACGATGACGATGGTAGTGATGATACAAAGATTACTCTGATGATGATAGCACTGATAATGAGGATGATGATAACGACGAGTATAATTAAGGCGGTGGTGGTTATTATGATTGTGACTATTATGTTGATGACAGTGATTATTAGGAGGGCAATAAAGAAGAGGACCAGGAGATGGAGGCTGAAGAGGAGGAGCAAAAAGATTGTGGGTGGGGGTGGGGGGTGGGGGCGCGAGGGAAGCGGCGATGATGGTAATGATTATAATTTCTATAGTGGTGAGTGTTAACCGCAGCAAATTTATGTCAACTTTTCAATGCGCGACCATACTGTAACTAAAAATTAGTCGAGGAGAGAAAAAAGCTGCAGTTACCCTTTTTCTTTATCGAAGTTGCCCTCATTTAAAACGTGAAGAGAATAGGACAACTTAATACATTGTATTATCCTTTTCCTTTGTCATTGTATCTTTGCCCATATTATCACAGAGAGAGCATGCGGAGGAGGTTGCGGCCATGACGGGAGACTTTCACGCCATCGTGCAGGGCCTCAACGACCAGATCCAGCTGCTGCAGGAGGAGGTTGGCAAGTACAAGACCCTGGCCGGCATCGAAGAGATGACGCAGGTGAGAGAGATAGAGTGAGAGAGAGAGACATATATATATATATATATATATAGAGAGAGAGAGAGAGAGAGAGAGAGAGAGAGAGAGAGAGAGAGAGAGAGAGAGAGGGGAGACAGGGAAGGAGACAGGGATATATACCGTATCCTTCATTGAATAAAATTTAAAAAAGCCAGCAAGGTCTTTTTAATTACCCAAAGAGCTCAGTTTAAAGGGCCCTGGGCAAGTACAAGATGCCGCTCGGCATCGAAGAGATGACGCAGGTGAGAGAGAGAGATAGAGTGAAAGGGGGAGGGGGACAAGGCTAGGGGTATATAGCGTCTCCTTCATTAAATAAAAATTAAACAAGCAAGCAAGGCTTTTCCAATTACCCAAAGAGTTGAGTCTAAAGTGTCATGGGCAAGTACAAGATGCCGATCGGTATTGAAGAGATGTCGCAGGTGAGAGAGATAGACAGAGACAGAGAAATAGAGAGAGAGTGAGAGAGAGAGAGAGATAAATAAATAAAAAATTAAACAAGCAAGCAAGGCTTTTCGAATTACCCAAGAGTTGAGTCTAAAGGGTCGTGTGCTGATCAGTATTGAGAAGATGACCCATGTGAGATTTTGCTGCTGGTTCTTTTGTGTAAAGTTTAACAGGCAAGCCAGGTCTATATAATTTTCCTAAGGGTTGGAATCTGATGGCTAATGGGGTGGATTTGCAAGACTGACCATCATTGAAAAGATGACCCAGATGAGAATTACTGCTAGTTCTTTTTTTAACTAAACAATCAAGTCATATCTATCCAATAAGTCAAAGAGTTTGAGTGTAAAGGCTAGTAAGCTACAACTACAATTATGGCTGGTACTGAGAAGATGGTCCAGGTGATTGGGGTTTTTTGTTGTTGTTTTTTTACTTATTTTTTTTAAACTTTTTTTGAGTTGATATCTGCTTGGAAAGCCTTTATTTACTAAGACTGGAAAAGGTGCGTACATAGAAAAAGTATGTTATAGTATTTTAGGTAGCACGAACTGAAACGATCAAGAACGCGTGATATTTCCCCTTTTGCATTATAAATTTGATTTTTACCCTTTTCATAATATATTAAATAGTAGTCAAACAAAGACACAGGCTTGTATATAAAAAGTAAGTGGTTCAAAAAGAGTCTGATGTTTGTGAGATTATTTATTTCATTTCATCATATTTTCTATTTTAACAGTTTTTTAAGTAGAAATTGCTTTTCAAATCTATGTAGTCACCAAAGTCATGAAGGCACGCAGGACCCTATGTATTTAGAGTTTGATGGAATATTATCACTCAGTTTGGTCTCTAGAGATTAAAAAATTAATATGATATAAAAACACCATGTCCCTCCACATATTTTTATCCTTATTTTATACAATCTAGTCGACCACTTTGCTTCCACTGATCCATCTTCCCAGTCCGTCCCAGATCCGTTCTCTGTGTCTGCTTCTTGGTATTTTCCGGTTCATTTTACAATTATATACCCTAACATAATTATGCATTATTAGAAGTAGTATTGTTGTTATTGTTATTATTATTATAGGTTAAAGCGTTAGTCTTTGATTCTGGAGGTCCAGGGTTTTAATTCCACCCGAGTTACTTTGCTCCCCACTGGTTTTGTTTTTAAGCTATGGGGAGCATGGTGTTGTTGGGGTTAAAGCGCTTCACTCCTATGCAGGAGGTACAGGATTTGAATTCCACTCTAGCCACCTTGAAGCTTGATTTTTATTGGTTAGGTCTGTGTCAATTTAACATCCCACTCGGGTGTCTTGTTACTGTGTAGGAGACATGATAGAAGCTAGTAAAATAGGAGTAAGCTTTCTTTTTTTCTGACAAAGGAACTTTTGGTTACCTTTATAGCATATTACAGATAAACCTAGGACTGCTCGCGCAAAGAGATAGAGCTTTGGCATAGATCTATGAGCTTTGCTTATAAGTTAGGGGCACTTTAAATTACTGCTTCTCAGTCTGTTTGCCTCTCTATTTCCCTAAGCTTCTCAAAGAATCTGTCATTCTGAATAGGAAAAAGGAGGATGAACCAAAATTTGCCTTTCTACCTATGTTCCTCTAATTGTGTATTTTTCTTGTTCTCTAATGGTAACCATTTATCATAGTTAGGTGTATCCCTATTGCATATTATTTTATACTTAATTTGTTTTTTTCATGCTTTCAGAATCATCTAAACCCATCGTTCAGCCAAAGTCTCCAATGAAACCATTATTTTGGAAAAGAATTCAGGTCAACAGTGTAAAATCTGCCAGAAACCAATCGTAAGTTTTACTATAGATTTCATGATTCCTTTGTCAAAAACAAAACAAAACAAAAAATAAATAAAGCAGAAACAAGATAGTATATTTATGTCCATTCCATTGAGTGCTGATATTTTTTTTAAAGCTGCATAATTTAAAACATGAATTTGAAACAATTTTATCACTTTGAACTTTACCTTTATCTTTAAATATTTCCTTGCATTTAAGAACAACTGCATTTTGTCATCATAATGATCGAAAGTAAAAACAATAATCCAACGTTGATATTAAATAGGAATCTTTAATCTTGACATGGCCAGTGAAGAGCTCAATTTATTTCAACTGATTAAGTAAGTCACATATTTGACATATTTCAAATTCATTAACAATGGCCATATAATTTGTTGGCATTGCAATGGTTTGCAATGTACAGCTATACCCAAAAGCATCTGAGTATATAATACTATTTTAATAAACTAATTATGACTATTGCATTCTTTCCTAGGCCTGACATCAGTAATTTGTTTTGGGAAGAGATTGAAGAAGAACCTATCAACGTCGACAATTTTGAAGCCCTCTTTGCCAAAGTCCCAGTAGAATCCAAACGGAAAACAAACGCCAATAAAACCAAGGCCAAAGTGGTCCAGGTAATGGATCCTGGCTTAAAATGAAGTCATTTATCAAGTGCAATAATTTAATTAATTTCCTTTGCGATTTGTTTGTCTTGTGTGTCCTTTTTATTTCAAAAGTTTAGGAATATTTAATTGACTTTTAGTTTTTGTTTTCCTTTAACACATTTTAGACTAGTTATCCCAGTTTGTTTCCAAATGCAAGATTGTATTGATAAGTTCTAACCCACGAATGCTAAAATTCATTTGGTGTTGGTAATAATACAGACAAAACAAACACTTGCAAAAAATATTATTTATTCTTCTATTGGTCATTGATGTGCTTTTTATATTTTAAGAATTGTAATAATTTTTGTATGGTGAAAGATAATCTGGAAAATCAAAATAATAAATGCATTAGAGAAAAAGACAAATCAATAATTTTATACTTATCCTTATTAATTTTGTCCCTCTGACCAATGTTATTATACTTTTCAATTGTCTTTTTCCATTCTCCCTTGTTTTCATGACTAAAATTTGTTTAAACTCATTGTTCCGCTTAAATCTTCAATGAAACCATGTAATGAAACCAAAGGTGAATTTCCACCAGTTATATCTGTTTGTTTCTTACTTTGGTTGACTACTTTTGCCTTGCTATATACGAATCTGTAATGTTTTGTTTATGAAATATTTTCCATAATAATCAAAGATTAACATAATCAATATTGATCAATAACACTGTCTGCTTTCAGCCTGCAAAAGTCATCACACCAAAAAGATCTCAAGCAGTGGGAATTCTCCTTTCTAGTCTTCGACTAGAGTTTTCGGATATTGAAGATGGTAGGATTAAATTATAAACACAGTTTTTTAAACAGATGCTGAGTGGGGTTTTGTTTCTTCACAATATTATCTTGGTTAGACACTGTTTGCATTAACCAGTAACAAGTAAACCTTAATAAAACTTTTAAGTGATTTGATTATTTAATTATTGTAAGTTAAAATCTTCAGATAAACTGATAATTGTGAAGCTTCATAGCATCAATTAAGATTTCAAGAAATGTATTGACTCAAAGCTACCTTTATTTTCCTTCTTGCAGCAATTTACAATCTGGATACTTCCATTCTTGATGTTGAAAAGTTTAAAGCCATATATGACAATGTAAGTGTGAATTGTTTCTTTTTTACTTTAAAAGATATGATTGTTTTAAATTTGTATCTTTTAAATAATATGTTCTTTTGACAATTTTTTTATTTCCTTTCATGCAAACAAGTTAACTTTTTTTTTCTTTCTTTTGCAATAAAATTTAAAGCATAGACTTAAATCTAGAGTTATATTGATATTGAGCTTTAAAGCAAACTATATTTATAATTATTAAAGGTATCCTGATACTCTTAGTTTTGTGTGAGTGTTATCCAAAGATTTATGAAATTTAAAAGAGAAACATATTTTCAAAAGTTTATTAATTGTCATTTTGATCTTTTTATAGAAGCAGTCTATATAATTTGCCCTACTATTTTTTTACTCTTCTTAATGCTTTCCAGCGATCAGATGCAGAAGAAATGAAGTCAATACTACGGCAAATGGAGAAACACCCAGAAGTCCCTCTTGATAAACCTGAACAGTACGTTTTTTTCTTTCTTTTTTTTCTCAAATGCCATAGAGCATTTTATTTGGAAAAGAATTAAATATTAAACTCAAGAAAAAAAACACGAACAAAAACAATTGGGGATCAAAAAAATGTATTTGCATTTGTACCTCCCAAATGTTGACTATTAAGACAATATAATGTAACAAGAAATTGTAACGTATGAAGAGGCATTATTGCCGAGGGTACAAAGCATGGCACTTAGTTAAAGGAGTGGATTCTTTGAAATATACAAGTTTAGAGAAATACCCAAGGCAAAGTTTATTTATATTTAGAGTTAGATAGCGATATGTTTAATTGTGTACTCATAATTTTAATTTTATGTTGTTTTTTTATTTTCTTTTATTTTGTCAGATTTCTCTACGACCTGGAACAAATCCCACAAGTTGGAGACCGCATATTTTGCTTTTTATTTCACACAAACTTCCAAGAAAATGTTGCTTTGATCGATAGCAAGCTCAATAACTTGAAGATGACATGTGAAGTAAGTTACTGTTTAAAAATGAAAATATATTCGTGTCTTGGACACTTTATCTCATATAAGAGAACAGGCAGTGTGCACTAAACCCCTTCGTGATGGAGGTATTTTCAATCGCCATGACTGGCCTTATTATGATTACCCGTGACGGAGGCATTTTAGTAAATTGTTATAGGTGGTGCTAGTAAAACGCTTGTACTTTTTTTTTAAATTGTCATATACACCTGTATGATACACCAAAGTAAAGCTTATAAAATTTTCTTTCCAATGGTATATTATTCAAGAGGATTGAAAATAGAAAAATAGGAAAAATTGCTTTGCAGTGAGTGCCTCTTTTACGCAGTAAAAAAACATGATGTACATTGTTACCTGTAAGTCTAAGCATCATGGGGAATGACGGAATAGGCGAATTTGAGGATGTACAATGTGTAGTGGCTAGGCATCTTGTCACAAAAATATCGGACGTACAGCACACGTTATATGTCACAAAGAGGTTAAGAAATAAACTTACATTCTTTAGACACTCTAGCTAACTGTATGCTACATTGTTAAATTCTTATAATAAATAAGGCTAAGATTCATTACGATACATTCCCTTTCAAATTTTATTTTGAACCAAAGACCAAAAACAAAAAAATATTAGTACAAGCAATTCAGGGTTAAAAGATATTTCTGGGGTTGGTCTTTTCATAGCCAATCTTTGTAAATTAGTTTAAGCGATTTACATTGGAGCCATTTTTTAAATTTTTTTTTTTTTAGCTAAAGCCCTTCACATAGTTTCTAATCAAGAACTGACTCAACCTTCAAGGCCTTAACAATGTGTCAAGTATTATGACAAAACTTGAGCAAAACAAACTCGAATTAAAAGAACACCCTAGATTGTACAAACAAGTCGAAGTCCCCAATTTTTTCCTTTATTGTCCATAGTAAACTATCTTGGATTCAACGAAATAATCTCATACTGACCCTCAGATACAACGAACCAGAAGTCGCTGAAAGTTTACGAAGTTGCATACTATTAACATACACTCTATAATATAGTTTAAAATTAGACAGCCAAAGTATGTGTCTGTGTGTGTGTGTGTGTTTGTGTCGTTGGTGCAACTAGATCTAGGTACAATCATGTAATGAAGGTACGGTATAAGCTGTTCTGAGCCACCCTTGGCTTTAACAAACCATGCATCCAAAGAACAATTGAAAATTAACCAGCTAGTTCTTTTGTCAGTGTTATACTCTAATGCTTTTGATCTTTTTTTTCAGATGCTCTCATCATATAAAAGTGTAAAGAGAATCTTTGGGATGATCCTTGCTTGTGGAAATTACATGAATGGAGGTTTGTAACGTTTTTGTACTCGATTTTTTTTCATAACAGGTAAATATTTGATTGTTAAAAAAATTTAAATAAATAAGCAAAAAAATGTTTATTGGTTATTGCAGCTCTTTGGTTGCTACAAAGAAAGCCTTGAATTCTGAACCTGGGATGATTTGATCTTCTTACATTAAATTTCTATTTTTTTGGAATTGCATGTTGGACAAAAGAAGAAGAAGAGAAAACTATAAAGCATTTATTGGTATTGTGTTTTTTGGTGGGTTTGTGTGTGTGTGTTTGTGTGCCTGTATTCCTGTTTAAATTGCATGAAAAAAAAATAAAGATTATGTGTACTACATCTCCCCCCCCCCTCCCCCCCATAAAAAAAGATAAAAAAGATGTTTCGCAATTCGAGGGCTAAAACAAAAGGTCAGAGGAAAGAGGTGACATGAACCTTGACCTATTTAGTGAAGTTGTATTATTATTGTGTTACTCAAATATAGGTGAAATAAAAGAAAATAAAATGTATTTTAACAGGAAGCAGAACAAGGGGGCAAGCTGATGGTTTTGACCTTGAAGTTTTACCGAAGATTAGAGATGTTAAAGGAAAGGTAAAGTATATAAGAAAAAGCAAAGCTTTGTAGTCTTATTATTCTTTTTTTTTAAATTTCAATCCACATTCATACCCTTATCAAAAGTGGTTTTAAAAAAATCACTCTAATTTCTTTGCGCAGTGGCATTTATTAATTTTTTATTATTATTATTGAAAGGTTGAGAGAACTAAATTTTTAAAATATTTTTTTTTAGAACTCTGACTTCACATATACTCAATCAGTTTGAACTTGTTATATATATGTATAATTTATTGTTTTTAGTCTTTCATATTTTTCCTGGTAAAATGTAAGAAATATTTTTTTTTATATCTAATTGTGTACACCAGAATGTACTTTTAGGAAGAGCTAACAAAATTCTGCCACATATGAAAATGGTGAATTCTAATGTTCTTTGCTTACTAGTTGTTGAATTTTTTAAATTAATTAATTAATTTTTTTTTATAATAAATTAATGTGTTTTTAGAGTGCATTATAATAATTTTTTGTGTATTATTTTAGTAGTTTGTCCAATACTTGAGGCACTTAGGGTGAATGAGGCACAAGTAGAACTCCTAACTTTTTTCACCAAAAACAGTGGCAATTATCTTTTTGTATAATTGAAAGGTGGAGAGGAACTAAACTTTTAAAATCAAGTTTTTTGTCAGTACTCTGACTTCACATATTCTCAATCGGTTTGAACTTGTTTTTTTGTGTATCGTTTTTAGTCTGACATTTTTTCCTGGTAAAATGTATGATAAACTATTTTTTTAAATCTATCTTTGTACACCAGAATCTACTTTTAAGAAGGGCTAACTAAATATTGCCTTATCTGAAAATGCTGAATACTAATGTACTTTGCTTACTAGTTTTTGAATTTTTTTTTTATCAATAAATGAATATGGTGTTTAGCGTGCATCATTTTATGTATATTATCTTTTAGCAGCTTGTCCAATACTTAAGACATTTACGGCGAATCAGGCACCAGTCAAATTCTTAACCTATTGCACTAAATGCATGCACTTTAAAAGGTTTAACACAAAAAAACGCATTATTTCAAGAACCAGGGACAGTGCGGGAAGAGCTCAGTGTACATTAGTTTTCTATGACAAACGTCTTGCTCTAAATTCATGTCAACAAGTTGTGCCTGAAAAACCTACAACGCTTCACTTACTATTTGTTACTTTCCTCATTATGTATGACCCTATTGATTCCAGGACAATCGCACTAGTCTCCTGCAATACGTTGTGTCAAGCTATGTGCAGCGCTACGACACTGACCTGATGGGCACGGATCGAGCAAAGTTACCCCTGCCAGACCCCAGCGACATTCAGCAGGCTGCATTGGTTAATTTTGACGATTTGGAGAAAGAGCTGAAGAAAATACAGTCAGACTTTGCCAGTGAGTGAAATTACATGGTTTATGTGTATAATCGTATGTCAGTGCAGTGAGAGTGGAGGACGGGCCAAGCGTATTTAAAATTTGTGCAGTTAATTTTTCCGTTGGATTTTTTTTTTTTTAAGTAATATTTTTTTTTTTTTTGCATATATTATTCAAATATCCATTATGACTATGTACAAAATTTGGGGAAGGGGGGCGGGGGCACAATGAAATCCATTTACATTCAGACAGGGGTACAAAATTAGCAGCAGTAGTAGCAGTAGTAGTAGTAGTAGTAGTAGTAGTAGTAGTAGTAGTAGTAGTAGTAGTAGTAGTAGTAGTAGTAGTAGTAGTAGTAGTAGTAGTAGTAGTAGTAGTAGTAGTAGTAGTAGTAGTAGTAGTAGTAGTAGTAGTAGTAGTAGTAGTACTACTACTACTAGCAGTAGCAGTAGCAGTACTACTACTACTAGTAGCAGTAGTAGTAGTAGTAGTAGTAGTAGTAGTAGTAGTAGTAGTAGTAG
>RQTK01000473.1:122334-134032 GCA_003991915.1 Elysia chlorotica
AAAACACTTGACCAATATTTGATACAGAGGGTTGGGGAAGAAGAAAAAGGCAAGTTCAAAAGGATACTAAAAATAGTGGGATAGGAGGAAGATCCGTTCATATTTTTTTACTGTTAACCTTGTCAGACAAACTTGAAGATTTTCATGTTTTGAAAATTGATACATGCTAAAAAAAACATTTTTGTCTATAGAGGAAAAGAACAATACTTTTAAATAGTTTTCATTTTGTTGGGAGACTCCTGTTTTAAAGAATCGTCTGTCTTTTTTTTAATGATAAAAATCTTTGTTTTAATTTTTTTTTCCTTCAAGTGAATGAATTAGACTGTTCCTTCTATTCCTTTTATTCAGTCGTATGTGACTGTCACCTTTCTACACTTCTCCTCTCTATCCTCATCTGCTTTCCCCTTACTCCAACAGGTAATCAAGATCTGACAGAACAACAAATGAATCTCAAAGAATCTCTAAAGTTGTGAGTTTAACTCAATGCATTATTTTATGAAATTTATTGCTAAGCGTAGTATAATAATTTTCTTATGAAATCAATGCTGAAAATTCACAAGCACTATAGTCCTAATTATTTGATATGGGGTTACAAAAAAACCCATGCATACTTTTAAATTTGTCTTTGAAATGCTTGCAATAGGTTGTTTTTTTTTTTAATTTTATTCTTACTCTACCTTTTCTTTGGTTGGATGTAGATCATAAATACATACTGTGGTGGTTGGAAAAATCTCGTCCTGCTTAACTGATCACGAAAGTTTTTTTATTTCTTTCTAGATTTAATGCATACTTGTTACCAAACTGACATAATAATAAATTTTTTCAATAAATATTTTTTTTTACAGATTCAATAAAACATGTGCCTTCTTTTGTGTGAAACCAAGAAGCGGTGAGAAACAAATAACACCTGAGCACTTTTTCTCCCTGTGGCTTTCATTTTGCTCAGACTTCAAAGATCTTTGGAAGAAGGAGCAGCAAGCCCTTGTAAAGATAAAGTAATATACTTTTGTACTTGTATATTTAATATTGCTCTACAAGCCTTGACAAATTTATTTCATACGAGTTGTGTTTTATCTTAATTTGTCACTCTCGTACTATCTCTAAATGAAGCAGAGACGGTTTGCCAAAAATTTTAAGAAATGCGTAATATATTCTCGTCCTCAATTATGATAGTAGGACATAAGTTAAAGTTTAATTTGACAAATGAAAGCAAGCAAAAATAAGATGTGAGCTTATCTTTTTTTTTTATCTGGAAGTATGAAACATTCTTAAAAAGGACATATTATTATTACTCAATATGATGTAGTATTCTTTTGTACTCCGTATAATCATAAGTCTTTTTATTTTGTTTCTCATTGAAATAGATGGAGCTGATAAACATCTTTATTACGTAATATTTATGTTGGATCTCAGTTAGATCATCCTATCCCTGTAATTTATGTTTGACCTCATTTAAAAGCTATATCATGAAAGTCTTTACCTTATACATAATTACAAATTGTTCGAAGTTTAGCAGAATGATCAAGATAGAATTCGCTGTCAATATAATTTTTCCGCAGCTAAAGTTTGATAGATATTACGCAATAAAGGAATCGAGAGAGAGAGATCAATAAACTAAGACACAAAGAGAGGCCTTTAACTCAAATAGCCCCTAATCACACCTACAGTATTTTTTTACATAGATACTGTATGCCTTTGTCATATGTATCCTACAAATCTAAATAAATAGAAAGTAAAAACACACACAACAATTTATTTTACAATAATGGGTATCTAAGAAGAATGGTATAGGCATATCCAAGATTTGACTGTAAATAGTAACTGTTATGTCCTAAGAATGTCCATTTATTTAATCTTCCTAATCTGACACAGGTTGCGGGAGGCAGAGGAGAGGATTAGAAAAATCAAGGAGTCTAAAACAGTATTGCCTCAAACTAAAGCAAGGAAAGCAGGAGGTTTGGTAAGATGATTTTTTAATCATTAATAAAGCTCTATATACTATAATATTTGATTAGTTTCCTTTTTTTTTTTTTTGGTACTTTTATAATGTTTGTCAATTGTAGTTGAGTTGGTTTAAGACTTTAATGTCCAATGTCAGCACTATATAGGCTATAATGTGGATGGTCCTAAAGACTGGCGTTTGACAATTTTATGTGCACACACGAGACAGGGCAGGGAAACCATGACTCCTGTCTCAGCGGAACATATTAAACGGACACAGGCACTTCTGTCAATGCTGCTTGTAGCCTTATAGGATTCCTCAGGGAAACTTAGGAGATGTTTAAACCCAGAGAGAGAGAGAGAGAGACAGACAGACAGACATACTGAGTGCAAATACATTTGAATAGTCAAAGTGGCAAGTAAAATTAGCCTTAGAAATTAGAATCAATATTCAACTTTAGCATGTAAAGTTCAAATCTCATATTATCTGACGCCCATAAGCTTTGACCGATATTGGTTTTTTTTTACTCTAGATCATAGAGTTGATCATCAGCATGTAGCAAAAGAAGCACAGTCATTCTGTTATCCTTTTGTTTTTCATTCTTCTGAACCAAACCAGTTGTAATGTGCAAGTTTACTGCAAACAACGCAATCACATTTTTTTTGGGGGGGAGGGGGGGGTTGCAGAGGGAGGCTTGATCAAAATATTTTAATTGAAATCTTAATTTCACCTGTATTTAATATATAAAATACTTTTCTGAATCAATATTTGTCTCTCTTTTCCTAAATTCAACAGAAAGATCGATTGTCTCGTCATGGAAAGATGCAGTAAAGAAAGATCTACAGAAATTCCAATCTACATTTTTTCATGTACGTGAATTTTCATGATGGGTTTTCTATTTCACACATAATCTTTTTTCATTAATCAAACAGGTACTTATAAAACAATACAGATAAAAAGTAAAAGGAAAAAATTAACCCTTAAGTTATTTTTGACATGTCATCATAGACTTAACTCGAAGACAGCCTCATTGAGTTGAAAGAAAATCAATTAGTTTCATTTCATGAACAAGTGAATTTTTTTTTTTATGATACAATAAAGCAATCTGATAACCTGCGTGCAAGAGCCAGATACAAAGGAAGATAATTACCTGGTATTCGTCTATACAATGGTTACCTCCTTATCTGCAACTTATTGTAAAATCTGCCTCTATTTAAACTTTGGACTCTAGAGAAAAATGATTGAAGTATAATTTTTGGGATCTGTCAAGAATTTGTCTTGTAAAAAGAAAAAAACATATGTCATATTGTCATGAGAAAAAACATGCCCTGTCCCCGTTTTCTTATGTCCATGAAAATCCAGCAATATCTATGATTTCAACTTGAATCAGCCTATTCAGACTTTATTGGACGACTTACACATACTCCTACTCTGTATACTGTTTCTCCTCGTACTCCTACTCCTCCTCCTCTTCCTATTCTCATCCCAACTCCTGCTCCTACTCTTTCTTCTACTTCTCATAATATAATACTACTTGTACTCCTACTACTACTACTTCACTTCCTTTTCAATTCTTATTCCTACTCCTTCTTCTACTCCCTCTCCTGTTCCTTCTTCCCATTCTTACAATCCTCTTTTACCTTCTACTCCTACTACTTGGCCTTGTACTCCTTCTCTTACTATTTCTCTTCCTACTCTTATTCCTAATCCTACTTCTACTTCTAATCTTACTACTTTTACAGGTACACATACTCCTCCTTCTCACATTCCTCCTAATCACATATGAATACGATAGTAAAACATGACATACGGATAGGGTTACTTTGATAAAATAAGTTAAGAAAAAAAAATTGACAAGAAATATTTATTAATATTATTAATACATTTTTTTAAGATGTAGAGCTTTTATAAAGTGCCCTTTTAATGGATTGCTATGTTTTCTAAAGATCATGTTCCTTTTATTCAACAGCGTCCTAATTTAGCTGAGACTCAGGCCGAACAGAAGAAAAATCTATGTGGTGGAAAAGGATGTTTTAGTGAGCCAAACGATTTATTTATGCATGATCCATCCTAAAAAGCACAAACCAGTTGTGTGAGCCACCATATTTTGTTGGTCTTGAAATTTCAGACATGTAGCTAAGAAAAATGTATTGTTTTTATATCAAGATTAAATTTTGCTCTCACTGGCTGTGCCAGGAGAAGTTTTTATAGTGCTGTAGTTCAACTAGCACCAGAAATTGATTTATTTATATTATTTACATGCTGCAATGTGATTGGGAGTAAATGTAAGTTGGCTGTGAAGTATGCCGAGCAGAACATTTTTTGTGTACATGCTTCTGAATCCAGATTAAATATTGTCATACTTTATAGAGAAATTAAAATAGGTTTTATAAATAGTTACTTTTACCCTTTTAACGACAAAGAAACACTTTCTTTAACAACCTGGAATTTTGGAAGAAGGTTTGCATGCCTAAACACATAGTGGTTAACCCTTGTTTGCACCTCATATATTGTTTAAGGAAATTTATGTGTCATAAATCCATTGTGGTTTTCTGTGAAAGATAGCAATCCAAACGGTTAGGCTTAATTTAATAAAAAGAATGTTATATGTGTGTGTGCGTTTTTTTTTCTGGGTTTTTTTTCCTGGTAGACTTAAGACACAAGGGTGTTTTTGTTTTACCTTATTTAATTTTAATTTCTCATCAAAGATGACAAAGTGTTAAAATGTTGATTACCATATTGGTATTGTAGAAAATGTTACACTAAGAATTCCTTCCCTGTGATTTAAGAGACTACATGTTGTGAAAAAAAATCTAATAATTATACATTGTCCTTAACTCTTCACTGTAGATGTACACAATTGATAATGTAAATACTTGCCACATGTAAATAAAGAACCTTATTTACAAAGAAACAAAAAGTGTGCTTCTTTTGATATGATGTGCTGAGTCATCCACTTCTGATTGAAAGAGGTAGAAAGTTGATTGTGAAAATGTGCAGTAATTTTCCACCTTGTAAATACACGGACAATGAGAAAGTCTTAACAGCCTTAAGAAGCAGCGTAATAATAGGACAGTTGTTTTTGTGGTTTTTTTATCAACAGTTTTTATCTGTTTTTTTTATTTTTATTTTATATCAATGTTGAGTCAAGGATTGAGGGATATGAATCCATATGAAATTTATTATAATAGAGCTAAGCCCAAAATTGTTATGGCAAAGGCTTTTAGCAGGGATGACGAAAATTCCAAAAAAAAAAAAAAAAAAACGCAATACATGAGTTGAGTGTCATAGATTTTTTTAAGCGTTTTGTTAGTATACTTGGTTAATTGTAAAATCAGAGGATAAAATCCAGTCTATTTTAAGAAAATCTATGGTATGTAAATACAACTGAGAAAATGTGGGTAAATTTTCTTCTGACTTATAAAAGTGATCAAACAAAAGATTATCAGTAGCAATCAAACGCAAAAGGAGAAAACAATACAAATGTTAACAATGGTGTCCTGTAACTGTATACATGTTTATTCGCAGCCAGAAATCTCTTCCTGAAAACAGCACTGTTTTGCTTATTTTACACTGTCCACTTTGCAGTTAAACTTTTCTCTTCAAATAAAGAACACATTTTACTTATTATTTTTTTTTACAAGGGGGAAAATATTTTTAGGTTCGAAATTGACAATAAAGTATGAAACAAAATTTTTGGCATGGGTTTGCAAAATTTTATACAAATACATACATAATCTGTAAATATCACTTATAGAAATTAAAAATGTGCATACTTTCTGCTTAAGCATGTTTCATTGATTTACACTACCTTCGTTTGTTATTGAAACAGGGGGGGGGCAGTTCTAAAAAAAAAAGATGTGCAAAGCATGAGTAAAGTGTTATAGATTTATTTGGGTAAAACCTTTAAGTTATGCAAACGCTCTATTTTCTCATTTAGATATATTGAGCCCCACATTTTTTTTTAACTCTTAGCGATCCGATATTTAAATTCACAAATATGATGGAAGTCTAAAATTGCACATTTTCTGACAGAAACTAATCTGACATGTGTAGCAAATACATGTATTGGGTTTTTTTTAAGCGTTTCATTAGTATGCTCCAACCTATTTTAAGAAACTATGGTCTGTAAGTACAACTAAGAGCAAGAGGGTAAATTTTCTTATGACTTATAAAAATGTTCAAAACAATAGATAATCAGTAGCAATCGGACGCAAAACGAGAAAACAATACAAATGATAAAAATGATGTCCTATAACTGTATACATATTATACATATTTTTTTTTTTGCAGCCAAGTATCTTATCTGTTCGTGAAAACAACACTGTCTGCTTTTTTTTTCACTGTCCACTTTGTAGTTGAACTTTTCTCTTCAAAGAAAGAACACATTTTACTTATATTTGTTTTTTTTTAACAAGGGTAAAATATTTTTTGTTTTGAAAATGGACAATTAAGTATGATTGATTTTTTTACAACCATACCCAAACCTAAATCTTATACAAATACACATACACTCTGTAAATATTACTCAGACATTTGGTTTCATATATATTTATGCATTGTAAAGAAAAAATTTAAAAGGAAAAAATAAAGAAAATCAGATTTGTTTTAGTATTATTGAATTGTAGTTGTGCAGGCAAAATGAAAAAATCATGGGTATGATAATATTTTTTTTAATTTAAGTTATAAAAATTAAATATATGCAGACTTTCTCCTTAATCATGTTCCATTTATTAACACTACCTTCGTTTGTTATTAAAACAAAACAAAACATTAAAGCTGGACTAATCATCGACAAATGAAAAAAGTGTTTTTAAGGTACAGAGTACACTGAGAAAAGACGAAAATGATGTGATCGTAACCAAGAAATAGGAAAGGTATGCATTGTTACGTCTTTTATTAAAGGCACAGAAATGGTGGGGTTTTTTTTATTTTATGGAAGGTTCAAGATTGCAATATAAATATACCATCAAATAAAAAGGATTAAATATTGTTAGAATGCAATTAAACAGAACGTAAAATTCCGAACGATATAAAATACATAATAATTAAATTTCAACAAAAAAAATGCTATGCAAATGATACAACACACACTCGAGGGGTAGAGCAAAACATATCTCGTGAAACTAAAAATCAGGGGGGGGGGGGTTGATCTCCTTGGTAAAGTTATTGTTATTTTTTTATATTATTCAAATTGCCACTAGTTCTATTTTATTGTTTTACTGAGCAAATAGCTGCTGGGAAGCAATATAAATGAAGCACAGCTTTAGTAAGCATAGCTAGAGTTGGTCTTCTTAACTCTGTCGGGAAAGCAATTCAATATATTTGCATCGATGTTGTTTTGGTGTAGCTACAGACTTTCTACAGCTGTCTCGGTGTCTTTTTGTGTGAAAATTACAAACGATATTAGTTTATTTTTCATAAAAGTCGCAATATTTTACTTTAAAATTGTGAAGTCAACAAAAGTTTCAAAAAGTTGGGGTTTGATCAAAAGTTGCTAAAAAATTGCAATTTGACATAGCAACTTGGAGGGGGGACAGGTAGATAGCAGTATAATTATTTTGATAATATTATACATGTAACAATCATGATAACTGACGAAAAGAAAAGAAACAATCATGCCATCGATAGTGGCATAACATAATTAATTATTCTAGGTCTCAAAGAACATTTTGGTGTGATGCTCATAAGAGACAGGTTGACTAGTTATTTTTGTTGTTCTTTGAAAAGATCGCTCCTCGCTGTTATTTGACATTATGAGAAATAAGTCTTATTCTGGGTGCGATTTTAACATTTGGAAACGTGTGTTGGACTTGCTTGTTGAGGATAAACCTGCAAAGGCGTAACACTGGAGTTCTTTCTTTTTGTTCTTCTTAAAAAATGATGTTTCGGAACTTTGTAAACTGGTGCGGCTCATGGTTGTGATAAAGAAAATATGTAAATCTGTTGTGACTGGTGAATGTACTAGTCTCTGTGCTGTGGTTTTCACCTCTTTATCAGACTTTCCAAAGGCACCTGAAAGCCAAATGAGTTAATATTTCTATAGGCGATTTTGATTTGTACTATAGGATAAACGGAAGAAATTAGGCCTACTCTACTCCTTCACAATCAGAGGGACTCAATTGTGATTCATTTGCGCCACCGCAAGCAGGAGGTGTTCTCCTTATCTCAGAATGCCTCTGCCTTATTTTTAAAAACGTGATAGATGATGTGGACTGTTTCTTGCTATTTTTTTTTCATATAATTGGAACATGTCACGTTTGGAAACGAATAAATCGTTCAAAGGTACACCATCAATACATTATTCAAATCAAACGTAGTGTGTTACATGATTATGTTGGTTGCGTCGCCCTCTTGAAGAATGTCATTCCAAAGTAAAGTGTATTAAGTCCAGTTTCTAACTGGCTAATCCGTATGTTATGCTCACCAGCTTCATACCGTATTCGAGCCTTCCTATATTGCTTAACTCTTATTCATTTCAGGGCGTTCTTGATTTTAACACACCATGGTCCAATACCATTGCGTTCTATTGAATCGTCAATCTCATCACGATTCACGGCAGCCTGCGCATCTTCATCACTTTCCCTAGTGCTGTCATTGCTAGCACCCCATGGTCTAGGGAAAAGCGACGAATGATCTGCATGTAATTTAGCCTCAAGCACATCACCTTTTCGTTACCTTAAATGGTTTTTAAGATAAGTACAAAATATAAGACATGCATTTCACAAGCTAAAACTTTATACAAGAGAACATATTTTCGCCCATAACATGAGCAACCTTGTAACAGTAACCTGCAGTGCTCAAAACCGTTCAAGGCGCCTCGATCTTTTCTATCCCCTTTTACCCACCCTTACGTTCTACTTGTTCTCCAATTATTCTGTACTAACAGAAAGTAAGAACCAGGAGAAAATCGTGCCTGGCATTCAAATGTAATGCCTCGCGCACCTTGATAAATTACCAAGCAAAGCTTGACCAACTTAATCATTACAATCCGTGAAGAATACATTTTGGCTAGTTTAATGTAGCGATGTGGTTTTCTGAAGGCTAAAGCATCTGAAAGAAAAGCAGAAATCCATGGAGACCTTTGCTACATATTTTACCTTTAAGTTAAAAAAGAGACACTTAGCACCCAATATGTAGGCCTACTAGGTGTTTTTTTTTCTTCTTCCGATATTCATTAAACTATTATATATTCAGCCTTTTTTCCAACAAACCTGAAGAAACCGTGCCTTGAATTTAAAAAGCCAGGCCTAACGTTAAATATAACCGTCCAAGTTATTGCTCTCTTAGGACCGAAACTAATTGCTTCAAACACACAGTTTGTTAATCTGTAAAAGCTTTTAATGCTGCAACATGAATGTGTTTTATGTGCGTGTGGTGTATGCTTTTTTCTCATCATAATATATACGCTATATAAATGACACTATTATTATTATTAATTATTAATTATTATTATTATTATTAATTATTAATTATTATTATTATTATTAATTATTAATTATTATTATTATTATTATTGCTTAAAAGAAAAAATGCCCATTACTTCTCGTGAAATGTAATAATAACTTATTGTCTCCTTTAGGCTACCTCAAAAGGACTTTTAGATTGGTTGTAGTTTCCTGATTATGTGATAAGACTATCGTGATCAAGCCGAAATAGGAAGACAGCCAGCTTTCACAAGTGAAGAAGGGGAAGCGCTGGTCCAGCATGTTATGGATGACTGGGGATTTCCCGCACAAAGCGGTGAGCTACAAGATATCCTCAAGACGTATTTGGAAGAGTCGTCCAAGCATGTTCCTGCATTTAAAAACAACAGTGATGATTGGGTGTTATTTTTCCCGAAAAGACACTAGCAGACTTGGTAAACTGAAAGGACATACCAAAATACATGCATTAAGCCAAACAGAGCAGAGATGAAATTGAAGAATATTTCTAAAAAATTAAGTTAAAATGTTTTTGACCCTCCATGGTTCGCCAGAATACCTTCCCCATGAGAACATTTAGAATTATGACGAGTTAGATCTCATCCATGATCCTGGTTTCGTAGAGGCACCAATATTGACCAAATATCCAAAGCAGATCATGACAACCACAAAGTCTGCCATCAGTCTCATGTTCTGTGGTTTTGCATCAGGACATTATGCTGCCGGAAAACACGAAACTACAAGAGGAGCAAAAAAGAGGAAAGTGGTTTGATGGACATGATTCAAAGACTGGTTTGAAACTTGATTTTTCAATCACAACTATCAGACCAAAAAGTTTTGATTAGAGACAATCTTTCTAGTCACTTCAGCGTCAACTCAAAGTTTTAAAGCTTGCTAAAGAAAATAAAGTGTCGTTTGTTTACCTTACCTCCAATGCTGCCCATCTTTCTCAACATCTAAATTTGGCATTCAAAACTTGCTTAGAGAGAATTTTTGGCGGCCGCGTTTCTTGCCGAGAACCGCAAGAAATTTGCGCTTTCCTGCAAATTTTTAAATGTTATAGAAAAAAACAAACAAGAAACAAAACAAAAACAACAACAAACCACAACAGAATCGAGACAATTGAAAATAGTATTTTGCGTAAACCCGACCGGTCACAGAAATACATGCTACACGTTCAATTGATAAATATAGATGGATAGCTATAGAGTAAGGTAGATAGAGATCGATAGAGAGAAGAAAAGAAAGAGATAGGTGTAGACAGAGAAAAAGAAAGAAAAAGAAAGGGAGAGAGATAGAGGGAGAGAGAGAGAGAGAGAGAGAGAGAGAGAGAGAAAGAGAGAGAGATCTAGTTGTCTTTTCCATTAGTTTTTTAATCGATCTCATTTGCGATGACATTTCGGCATACGTGTTCGTGTTGCCAGGGAGCAGTTCCCCCTTGTCGCGTATGGTCATTGCCTCAACAGTAGGTTGTCCTTGTGTGAGTGCTACCAAGGGAAACATACTTCTCGCCTGTCCCTCCACCACATGAAAAGCTATCCTAACAGAGAGAGAGGAGAAGAGAAAAAAGAGAGTGTGCTGCATCGATATCTCTCTTTTCTAAAAAAAAATATACTTAAATGTTCGAAATACATTGTAAATTATCCAGAAAAGCAACAACAATACAATGCCTTTAATGAGAAAACAGAACGAGTTAACATTGCTTAATTATGTACCGGTATATTAAAAAAGGAAACAAAAGGCCGGCATTAAAAATGATTAAAAAAGAAATAGGGTATATAACCCTTACTGGTTTGGATTTCATATTATGCGTAGGTGGGTAGGAATATACCAGAATAGTTATTACAGCTACAGTGTATACCACTTTTGTCTCATCCTTACTTTGGATGACAATTAAACAAAAAGATGGATGTCTTTAGAAAAATAATATAATGGTCATGATTGATATGCAATAGTGCCTAAATTAATGTACTCATTAGCAATCAACAGCAGCTCTTATCAAAACCAACATGGACAGAAACAGACATTCAGACAAACAGTCAAAGGGGTATATAGGCTATGTATTATATATATATATATATATATCGTTTAACCTAAATATATTATGTATAAATATTTCGACAGCTCTGAGCGGTGTTTTCGTGCACTGTGATTTGTGAAAAGGTGGGTCAGAGTCGAATAGAGAAATTGTGAAGAAAATAAAATAGTAAGTCCGTTATACATGTATCATTTTTTTCTTCAATTTTGTGTATTTGAGACGAGGTCTTGCTTTAGCGGTAAAATGATGACGGTGGGCTTCTTCTTCTTCTTCCTCTTCTTCTTCTTCTTCTTC